>CAUYLG010037334.1:0-98575 GCA_963573385.1 Cacajao melanocephalus | reverse complement strand
TTGGGGAGGGATAGCATTAGGAGAAATACCTAATGTAGATGACGGGGCAATGGATACAGCAAACCACTACCATGGCACATGTATACCTATGTAACAAACCTGCACAATCTGCACACGTACCCCAAAACATAAAGTATAATAAATAAATAAATAAGAAAGAAAAATGTAGATGGGCAGCCCAAATGCCCATCAATCAACTAGTGGATAAAGAATTGTGAGATAGATGATAGATAGATAGATAGATGATAGATTTCATGTATATATATATGCACAAATATATATATATGTACAAATATATATATATGTGCACATATATAAAAAGAAATGAAATAATGGCATTCACATTTACAGCAACCTGGATGGAATTGGAGACCATATATACATATATGTGCGTGTGTATATATATACACAGATATATATGTATGTGTATATATATATACGTATATATCTGTGTATGTATATCTACATATATATACATATATAAATATGTGTATATATATATATATATATATACAGACACACATATATATATAAAGAAGTGAAATAATGGCATTCAGATTCACAGCAACCTGGATGGAATTCGAGACCATTATTTTAAGTGAAGTATCTCAGGAATGGAAAACTGAACATCGTTATGTTCTCACTCATAAGTGGGAACTAAGCTATGAGGATACAAAGGCATAAGAATGATATAATGGACTTTGGGGACTCGAAGGAAAGGGTGGGAAGGGGTGAGGGATCAAAGATTACACATTGGGTACAGTGTACACTGCTTGAGTGGGTGTAATGAAATCTCAGAAATCACCACTAAAGGAACTATTCATGTAATCAAACACCACCTGCTCCCCAAAAATCTATCCACATAAAAATAAATAAATAAGCATAATTTTCAAATGGAAAAAATAAAATAAATAATCCAGTTTCAAGTATTATTTTATAGACAACAGAAAATGAACTGAGAAAATGACATTAGAGTAGTAGGTTGGGAGATGACATCTGCTTTGACTTTCGAGCTGATAACCAACCAACATGATAAAAGAAGCCACAAAGAAAGAGATAATTAATATTGCCAAGAACCCGTTCGCACTTTTTTATATGCTTATTTTTCTCCATCTTAGGAAGGTTTCATTGTGGTTCCGCATGCATGCATCCTTAGTACATGGAATCTTAGTACTTAAGAAAGAGTCTTAGATATTATTTTGTGCAACCACTATCTACACAGGAATCGCCTCAGTATCACTCTAATGTATGGTCATCCAAATGTAATTATGCAACTTAAGATTCCTTGCAAAGGACAATTTGGTAACTGTAGTTGCTACTTGTTATATTGACAGCTATTAGATGTTACCGATAGAGAGAACATATATAGATCATGGATCATATAAAAGGCGGATAGAAAATTTGCAAATATTACTATTTTTATTTCAGGGTATTAAGATTATAAAACATGAGTATTGTGCTTTTCAATATTTTTTCCTGCATTTGGTATACATTGTTTTTACAGTAAGAACAAAAATTTACACTCATATTTTAAAAGAAATAAAAATTTTTCTCTTTTTTAGTTTCACTCTTCCTCTGTAACAAAATAGATAATTTAAGTGTATTTTCTAGATGAGAACTTTACAAATTCTCAGCTGTAACAATAATTTTTTATCTTTTACATTTTTCTTCTCCAAGTTAATTGTGGCTTTTTCTTCTCAATTTACCCACTGATTTACTTAAGGAACTTTTCCTGAGGTGATTTTGAAATGGTCAGGATTATCTGATGGGCTGTTCATGTTCAGCAACCTCACTCTTTAGAGAACATTTGAGTTTATATGTGTTTTGAAAAGATACAGGAATTAAAAGGCAAAACCATAAATAAATTGTCCATAATTAGATTGTTTTTCAATATAAATTACCTGGTTTGTATTGTGGCATTTAATTTTCCCCATAATTATCAGTAGAAAAATAGTTAACATATAAAGTCAATTGATAGAAAGAACTATTTACATAAAATGTGTTTTGAACTAAGACTTCAAAGGCAAAAATATAGATACATAATTAACCAAGCCACCAAAAGGTTCTTATTTGACAGGTTGGGGGAAGAAAAACATATCAATTATTTCCGGTAAGAATTTATGTTTTGACTTAAAAATGTTTTATGAAAATGTCAACTAAATCTACTTCCTTATAAAGAGTAAAAAATAAAGCTCACATGTTGATGTGAAACTCAATCACATTTGTTCTAATAAACAATATACCTAAGGCAGGAATTAGCAAGAAAGCTTGGCTTCAATTACACATGAAAATTTTATTGGCAATGACAAACTAATATAATACTGTTTAATTAATTTCTTAGTGATTGTTTGTAACATCTGACATATCCATTTACACTGATAACACTTACCAAAAGTACCATATTGATTATTTACGTCATTACAGATATTTACAACTATTCAATGTAGTATCATAACCAGTCAATGTGAGACATTTTATCCTTTAAATAGAGGCTTTCATGTGTTAATGAATTATTTTCTACTTATTTATTCTCATATTTACTTTGTTCATATGACAGAGTTGATTTGCAGTATTTTTCTTGACACTGAATTAAATTTGCTTTGTTGAGAAAGAATCAGCTACAACAGCTACAGCTCGTGAACACCTAATAGCTGTTAACCATGCAATTATCATGCCTGAAATAACAGGATTATGTATAGCAGTTGATAAGTTATCAGACATTTTCCCTCTTTTTAAAGGCTTTGTCTTAAATCATGCAAAATACATTTTGGCAACATCTTCAGGTTTTTAATTAACTTATAATGAACTTTTCTCACATGTAACTGTTTCATATTTTCTTCTAATTGCTATTTGCTTATTTTCTAGTGAAAGTACAGTGGTACTACCTTTGAATTTTTGTGAACATTACTTGTGTAAGGGGATTTTAGTTTCATCTGTGAAGGAGGCAGGAGAAACAGACTTCACATTGCTTCTTCAGTCCTTAGATACTCAGACTCTTCATGCAGAGGCTCGACTGAGAAGTAGTAATAATAACGAAAATATATTTGTTGTTTACATTTATTGAGGTCTTACTACAGGCCAGACTCGGTTCTAAGCACTTTACATTTATTAATGTATTGCCAGCCAATTAGATGGCAATAGATAGGATTTGGGAAGACTTGAACTAATCTGATTAAACGTTGGCATTAAGAAAAGCAGATAAGATTGATAATCTCACAAAAACTTTTGATACTTGATTTTTTTCTTACCACTTTTAAGAAAGATTAAACTCTATGTGGCACCAATCCAGGTATTCATTGGAAGTAAATAAGCAGCATACTGTTTCTTCCACTTTCAAGAATTTGTTTTCCATATTAATGCTTTGGTAATATTTTAGATCAGACCCTAAAATAACAGTGTAGACTCCTCAATCATTTTAATTAATTTGTGCAAAATACGATTTCTCCTTCTTCAATAGATTTTATTCATCCCCATGCATACAATATAGTACACATTCAAAACAGGCTTAGGGTACAGGGGTTTGTTCTAAACAATATGGTTCAGGTTTGCATATCCAGCATACTCTTTCTCATCACTTTTGCTTCCAGCCTTTAAAACTTTGTTAACGCCTTAAGCCAGTTCCCCCTTTTTATCCTTGTTCAGTCAGAGGACAATAGAGTGGGAAGGAGGGCATACACCTGCAAACTGCATTCAAAAAAAATATTTATTTTTGTATCTTACATAAAAAAATAGCTCAGGTTTCTGATGAAAATGACTCAGCGGCAAGCTGAACACACTGATTTGTTTGGCCCTCTGAGGAATCAGAATATTTTTATATGTGAAATAAGTAATGAATCACCAAAAAATCTTTGTTAAAATCCAGCAGGCAGTTTTCTTTATATTTTTCCTAAAATTATGACATGCTTTCCTCCTGCACTAGAAAAGATATAAAAATGTATCATTAATAAAGCTTAAAATATTAAGCCTAAAATAATGAGCCTAAACTTCTAAGTAATTAAAAACACCACTATAAATAGTACATATATTTTTAATAAACTTTAAAAGATACTTTCATTATTTTAAAATTTACTTTGGCCCATTTATTTCTGTGCGTGTTCATGTCATACTCTCCTCTCTTCAAAAGTCTGCTATGACTTCAATTTTCCTTCACAGTTTATAGTCATTCTACTCAAGAAGAGAAATGATTTGGAAAATGATGTGGAATAGGATTCTCCTGCTGCTTTCAATCCAGAAGATGCTATGTGGTGAAACCCGCCTGAGGATCCCTGCTGATCTGTAATGTTCCATCATCATTGCCAAAGTGTCTCCTCTGACCAGCAGCTCATTACTTTTTCCCCATATAGGAAATACAATTATTTGTCTCTGGATTTGATTTTCATAGAAAAATAAAACTGCACCATAAGACCTTCTGAAGATGATGATTAAATAATTCAGTCAGTTATTTATTAATTCTTATACTAACACGTCTATATTAAATATAACCATAAATGAATTTATTAAACTTTTATTATGACTTATTTTTGATAAAATGGGAACTTTTATTACACACAGAAAATGTGATTTTAGCTAATGTTGTTGAAGTAGGTCATATTAAAATTGGAATGAAGATAGATAGATAGATAGATAGATAGATATCAAAGACCCACATGAAACCCATCATATTCAACTTATATTTCAGAAATCTTATTTTCAGCATTTTTAATATCTGAAAATAATGCAACTTTTAGAACACCTCTGATTTCTTTTTTATTGGTAGCAAACGTTAACATAATTTGAAAGACTACAGTATAAAAATTACATGTTGGCATATATATTTAATGGTTGAGATATTTACTTTTACTTTCTAACGATTTCAGAGATGTATAGCAAATTGAAGATGTTTTTCTCCATTGTTCTTTCCCTTGATTTCTGCTTTTTTAGTGTCTCCTTATCACAAAAGTTTCCAGTGTTGTTTTTAAAATATATGGTATTAATTCAAATTAATTATTAATGCTAACCTACTTTGCCTTACAGAAGTGTTTGCATTTTTAAAAGAAATGCCTAGGGGAAGACTGTCAAATTCTTTCTCACCTTTTGAGGGGCAATATTTTAGAAGATAGATGACCTACAATATATGCTGTAAGAAACTACTGTTTCCGTTGTTGTCAGGGCTAGCTGTGAGACTCATGTAAGCAAGCCTTTGCATAAAAACAAATGAGCTCATAAAGAGAAGATTGAATATATGTGGGATCCATTACTCAATGAGGAGCTTAAGTTCAAATCACTCTGGTCATAACTGGCCTTTGCAGTTTACTCCTATAGGGGCAGCATGGTGTAGTAAAAAGACTTAGAGCAAGTGTCATTTTGCTTTGGTCATGTATTGGTCTCGTAAGTCCCAAACAACTAACTTTAATCTCTTGCCTTAGTTTTCTCACATAGTTGGCAACTATGGAGCACAGCCCAAATTTGAGACACTACTTGTTTTTGTATAAAAAGTTTTACTGGTGCACAGCCACGCTCATTCATCCACGTATTCTCTGTGACTGCTCATGCCCTACAATGACAGAGTTGAGTTGTTGCAACAGAGACCATGTGATCTGCAAGACCTAAAAGATTTACAATCTGGTACCTCACAAAAAAATAAGGTGCTGCATTCAGTTTTAGAAGTTGCCAAACCTGTGCAGACTCTCTCCTTTTTCACAGAACTTGCCTTCCTTCCAACAGGTTGTGTTATTAATCATTACTCTGCGTGTAACTTTCTTTTGTTTGGGTCTTGTTTCCATTCACTCCTCTACACTTCCAATCTCTCTAAAGAATTCCTTTTCATTCTTCTTCTTAAATTTTGGTGATTCCCAACGTTTCATCTCTAGGTTACCTAAATTTTAATTACACACTTTCGTACACAATCTCCTTAACCCCTGAACACAAGAGCAATCTCTGATTGTTCTGTACATTCCATTATTCTCCTACTATACTTAATATGTTGCAAAAATGATTGAGTGCTTTTTTCTTTTTTAAGCTTTTTCCCATTTGGCCAAATTCCAACTACCTTATCAACAACCAAAACATGCGGAACACTCAGTAAATATTTGAGGAACAAGGAAAACAGATCTTTGTCACTCAGTCTCCCTCTTGAATTTGACCTATGGATTAGACTTCTCACTTCCTATTGTGTTTTACCAGTTTCATGCACAATAAAACAAATTTTTAAAGTGCTAAATGACCTGGTCCTCCTAACACATTGAAACTAAGACTATTATTAAGGTTATCACTCAAGACTTGAAGATATAAATACAGCAATTATACAAATATATCATACTAAAGTGAGGTTAAAATGTGCTAGAAACAAAAGAAAAATGGAGAGATCACCATGGAGGTAAGATAAGATAATTAAATGAATAGTATGGATTCTGGATCATAAAGAAGACACACTCATCAAAACAACTTAGACCTCTGTCCCTCTATTTAATAGAAGAAAACAGCACAGCTCTCCTAAGGATGTTGGCAACTCCTTTGATAGAAACAAGCTGTCAAATGCATAGGAATGCAATACAATCATGCATTGCTTAATGACATGGATAGATTTTGAGAAATGTGTCATTAGGGTATTTCCTCATTCTGCAAACATCACAGTGTACTTACGCAAACCTAGATGGTATAGCCTACTACATATATGACTATATGGTATAACCTATTACTCCTAGCCCACCAACCTGCACAGCATGTTACTGTACTGAATACTGGAGGCAATTATAAAACAATGGTAATAATTTTTGTACCTAACCATATCTAAACATAGAGCAGGTACAGTAAAAATATAGTGCCAAAGGTAACAAATGGTACACCATCTTTTAGATCACTTACCGTGGAGGGAGCTTTGAGGACTGAAAGTTGCTGTGAGTGAATCAGTAAGTGAGTGGTGAGTGAATGCAAAGTCTGAGGACAGTGATGTACCCTGTTGTAGACTTTTTAATCACTGAACACTTAGGCTACACTAAATTTATTTCTTAAAATTTCTTCCTTTAATAATAACTAACTTTGCCTTCCTATAACATTTTTACTGTATAAGCTTTTAATTATTTTTAACTTTTTGGCTCTTGTATAGTAATACTTAGCTTATGTGATGGTTAATACTGTCAACTTGATTGGATTGAAGAATATAAAGTATTGTTCCTGGGTGTGTCTGTGAGGGTGCTGCTAAAGAAGATTAACATTTGAGTCAGTGGACTAGGAGAGGCAGACCTACCCTCAATCTGAGAGGGCACGATCTAATAGGCTGCCAGCACAGCTAGGATAAAAGCAGGCAGAGGAACGGGGAAGGACTAGATTGACTGAGTCTTCTGACCTCCATCTTTCTCCTGTGCTGGATGCTTCTTGCCCTCAAACATTGGACTCCAAGCTCTTCAGCTTTTGGACTCAGATTTACACCAGGGGTTTGCAGAGGCCCTTTGACCTTCAGCTCTTTGACCTGAAGGCTGTGGTGTCGGCTTCCCTACTTTTGAGATTTTGGGACTCAGACTGGCTTCCTGGCTCCTCAGCTTGCAGATGGCCTATTGTGGAACCTCACTTTGCGATCATGTGAGTCAATTCTCTTAATAAACTCCCCTTCATATATAAGTCTCTCCTATCAGTCCTATTTTCCTAGAGAACCATAGCTAATACAGATTTAAACGTAAACACATTGTACAACTGTACAAAAAAAAAATATATATATATATATATATAAATTTTTTTTTAACTTTGTAAACTTTTCTGTTGAAAACAAAGACAGAAATGTTTAGACTTATACCAGGGGTTTACCAGGAGATTAGCTGACATTAACCTAGACTTATACAGAGTTAGGATCATCGATATCACTGTCTTCCACCTCCACATATTGTCCCATTGAAAGGCCTTCAGGGGAAGTAACTTGCACAGAGCTGTCATCTCCTGTGATAACCAAGCCTTCTTCTGGAATGCTTCATGAAGGACCTGCCTGAGGCTGTTTTGCAGTTAACTTTTTTTTTTTAATAAGTAGGAGGAATACACTTTAAAATAATGATAAAATATATAGTGTATTTGTATGTATCATACAAAATATGTATAGTAAATACATAAATCAGTAACATAGTAATTTATCATTGTCAAGCATGATGCACAATTGCATGTGTTATTTTTATATGACTGGCAGCACAGTAGGTTTCTTAATAGCAACATCATCATTATCACATGAGTAATGCCTTGTGCTAGGAGATGATGACAGTTACCCTGTCACTAAGGAATAGGAATTTTTCAGCTCCATTAGAATGTGATGGGACCACTGTTGCATGTTTGTTCCATTGTTAACTGAACCATCATTATGTAGTACATGAATGTAGCTCAATTTTCACCTTCTTTCTGCCATACATACATGACCACAAATCTACACACTTTCCTTTTGGAAAATTCCCAACTACCTTAAAGCATATCTGAAAATAAAAATTATGTTTCTGGTAATACACACAAAACCATTTCCAGCTAAAAAACCTCCATGAATGATTGCCACATGCATAAAACACCCCTTGGCAATTGTGAAAAAACTAAATCTTAAAGCAAGATGTGGTTTCATATTGCAGCTAGTATTTAAAATTAAGTTGTCTCTCTTTGCCTCCGTTTTTCTGAACAAATTCACAGAGCCTAGATTATGAGTGATATGCCTGCCTCAGAAACACCAGCCAACTCAGAATTATAGTTTGCACTACTGGGTTTGTTTGGAAATAAAATAAAAGCAAGGAGAAAAACTGAGACATAATTATGAAAGACACTAGAATGTGGAAAAGAGATTAAACCTTATTAAAATATCATTCCTAGGCATTAGCAGCAGTTCTATAATTAATAATATAACAGTTGACTGCACTAAGCAGCATAGCAGAAATTAAATTTTCATTTATGAACAGGAATAATGAGGTAATATAAAAAGATTGGGTTTAGGTTTTTCTGCTACTGAAGATTAATAATTGCCTAAGGTCTATATTCAGAATTAAGACACACATTTAGTTGTAGAGAAAGATAATTCATCAAATGCGCAAACATTCTTTAACGCTAGACTGCAGTCATGACATGAAATGTCTGCAGTTTCCATTTCACCATTACTGGAGTCAAACTATTTCCATTATTACCTAACTTATCATGAATGCTGAAGAGAAGTAAAAGTATCATTTTCAGAGAAAGAAATGCAATATACATGGACAAAACAATTTACAGGTTGCTTTAAAAAGAAGCCCTTGGCAACACAAATATTTAGTACATTGTTCTTATGGCAGTTAATGAAAGACTTTAACATTTGTAAGGAAATTTAGCTTTCTTGAATAAAATGACAGCAGAGAATAAACAAGATGTGTGAAATTCCTTTAGGAAACTATTTAAGGACTGCTGTAGTGTTTTACCTGTGTTTTATTATCCAAGAGTTTTACATTTATTTTCGAGTGCTTAAATGCCGGGTATATAAACAAGATATATTTATCCTACTCTTCATAGCATCGCATAACCATAAATACAAAAATAAGAAAACATTCTAAAAACATCGTTTTTATTTGTAATTATAGTATTTATTTTATGAAAGGAGAAATTACTTATATAAAAATTTAAGACTAGAAATTATAATATTGTTGTTCTAAATTTGTATTTGTAACTCACCAAATGCCATTTGATATGATTCTTCTATAGACTCAGTCATGGGCTGCAGTGAGGTACCTCAGTGAGGTCACAGAGCAGAAAGGAAGTTGATTGTCATTCAGTGTCCAGTACACAGCAGACACTTTCAATGTAGTACGTTATCACATCTTCCAACACCTCTATGTGTTAGAAGTTTCTACCCCTTTTTTATGGGTGAAGAAAGTAAATTTAAAGGAGATTTGGTATCAAAGAATTTGAAACCAAATCTGTTTGAATTCAGAACATAACATTCTTCCCACTTTACTGGGAAATAAACTTGGAAGTTTACTTTTAAAGTTACCAAAAACACTAATAATCATAAGATAATTTCCAAAATATAAACATATTATTTTTACCTTGAACGATAAGTATGTGCACAGACACACACACACACATTCATTCCCACAACTCTAGCTTACTGGATATGGTAAAGATTATAGCATGTAGATATATGGCAAAAGATTTTGTTATAGTTGTTGTGGTTTAGCATTTGGATATCCTGAGTGAGGCAAAATGGTGATCTTATACTAGCCAGCTCTTCTCACCTCTAGACTCTGATCTAAAAGCATTGCTTCCAGGTGTTTGAGAAACCATTTAGTGGTAAACCTAAACTACAGACTGTTAGGAAAAGGTCATGTTGCTGCAGAGAGGGATAGTGGAACTCAACTGCCTAGTATGTCTCCTTTCAACTAGGTCATCTTTTTCTGTCCTTTCTTTCATTTTGTTTACTTGAGGTCCATGTTGCACCTAATTTCTAAATTTTGCCAGTTCTCCAAGGTGACTAATCATGGGTCTTCTGGTCATCCCCCCTGAAGACACTAAGGTTTCCATTTTATCCATGGCCACCGTTCTCTAAGCCAACATCTGTCTTCAAAACTCTTTGTCATCTCTTGACTGCTGTTTCATACTCTTTGTCCTTGTGGACTTGATTTTAAAATTTCCTCTACTCTCCACTTACTAAGGTCTGAAAAGGAAAGAGAACCAAATCCATATATTTAAGTGATTGTACTAGCTCACCCCAGTCTTCCACATATTCCATTCCAACTTTTGTTCCACTGTCTTCACCTGCGAAGGTCACCAACAAATTTAATGCTTCTAACTCTGTGGTGTGTATTTCTATCCTCACCTCATTAGTCTTCTCATTGAGTAGAGTTGATTACTACCTTTTGCTGAAACATATGTCTCTGGTAGCATTACTCAACCCAAGTTTTTCTTTTACATCTCTGTTCTTGCTCACGCTCCCTGATGGCACCAGAAGGAGAGAAAAGTCAGCAGGCCCAATAATCAGAAAGTGCTTCACATAACTGAACAACTCAAGGGAGTTTAGTTATATTTTAAACAATGAAAGATATAACAGAAAAAAAAAATACAAAAAGAAGATAAAGACAATGTGTAAACAAAATTGTCATATTTGTCAAATGGAAAGCAGGACATGGATGTTTAGAAATACCCAATTCTTAACTGGCTTTTTTTTCTTTTTAGTGTCATGTTTTACCCCCTCATTCTGAATGTAGTACATCGCCTTTTAGTTCTTTCACTTGGTCTCTCAGTGGCAATTCTGAGTCTTTGTCCAAAATGTCTTTCTTTCACACTCACTAAAAAATGATAGTTAACTAGAAGTACAATGATAAGTTACTTTTGATGAGTATTGTAAATATAGGACACTGGCTTCTGTTGTTGTTTTTAAGAAAACTGGTGTTTTAATTTTTTTTATTTTTAAGTAATATATTTTTATTTTCTTGTTGTTTTAAGACACTACCATTGTCTTTGGTGACTAAAAAAATGTGGATGTTATAATCCATTAAAAGTTTGAAAACCTAAAAAAACAATGTTTTATATTGTTTGTGAAATATTACCACTTCCATTTGTTCTTTTTTTTTTTTTTTTTTTGAGATAAAAGTCTCGCTCTTGTCACCGAGGCTGGAGTGCAGTGGCATAAGCTGGGTTCACTGCAACCTCTACCTCTCAGGTTCAAGCAATGATCTTGCCTTAGCCTCCTGAGTAGCTGGGATTATAGGTGCGTGCCACTGTGCCCGGATAATTTTTGTACTTTTAGTAGAGATGAGGTTTTGCCATGTTGACCAGGCTGGTCTCGAACTCCTGACCTCAGGTGATCCGCCTGCCTCAGCTTCCCAAAGTGTTGGGATTACAAGCGTGAGCCACCACACCAGCGCCATTTGTTTTTTATGTAGTGATGCACCATCTTCTAAGCAGTGAGTGATAAAAGTAGGCAATAGTACTGTGGTCCAGGCTCATAGGTCTATTTCAGTCAAGACTTTAGCACAGTTAAGTTTAACCGCCTGCTCACCTAAGGAAAAATTTGCAAGAGTTGAATGTGATATCAGAGCCATTCAAGGAAGCTATAATAAAGGTACACAACTGAGATGTTGGCAAGGAAAGTGTTACAAAGAAGAGGTCTCAGTCAAAAGACCGAGTACCCCCCTGAAGTTTTCTCTTCACACTTATAAGCCCTATCTCATTTGCACCATTGCTGTTCAACTTCCCTCCCCACCACTATTGCCAACTTCCTGATGGCCTCTCTTACCATTCTCTTTCTTTTCTTCTTCTCCCACCACTCTGGGCTCCTTATCATTCTCAAACATAGCAAGCACACAACCTCCTCCTCGAACTCCTGACCTCAGGTGTTCAAATTTAATTTGTCTGAAGTTTTCTTCTGAAGTTTTCTTCAGACAAATTAAATTTGAACCCCTGAGGTCAGGAGTTCGAGACTAACCTGGTTAATGTGGCAAAACCCCATCTCTCCTAAAGTACAAAAATTAGCTGGGCATGGTGGCACACGCCTGTAATACCAACTACTCAGGAGGCTGACGCAAGAGAATTGCTCGAACCTGAGAGGTAGAGGTTTCAGTGAGCCCAGATCACGCCACTGTGTTCCAGGTACTCAGTCAAAAGACTTTGAGTACCTACTGTGCACCAACCATTCTCCTGGGAGCAGGGATAAGTATATAAAAACAACAATTCCCATGCTGATATGAAGCTTCTGTTCTCTGATGTTAGAGGTGGAAGCAACAATAAAAAACAAGCATCATATAAAGATGTCATGTGGTCATAAATTAGGGCAATGGAAGAAAATAAGGGAGGATGAGAGAAATAGGTTGGACAGTGTAATGATGGCAGGACCGGGGGCCTATTTTCTTATAGAGCAGACAGTCTCTTGAGCATAACTTGAAGGGAACAGGGGACAAGCCCTGTGGATAACTGAGAGAAAATATTTTCAGCAGAGGAACTGACAAGTACAAACCCCATGAGGAGGTTGTGTGCTTGCTATGTTTGAGAATGACAAGGAGCCCAGGGTGGTGGGAGAAGAAGAAAAGAAAGAATGGTAAGAGAGGCCATCAGAAAGTTGGCAATAGTGGCGGGGAGGGAAGTTGAACAGCAGTGATGCAAATGAGGTAGGGCTCATAAGTGTGAAAATAAAACTTCAGACAAATTAAATTTGAAGGAGTTTAACTGAGTAAAAAAGAAGAAATGTTGCAAATCAGGCAGTCTCCAGAACCGCAACAGATTAACAGAAACTCCAGGGGTGCCTCGTGATAAGAACGAATTTATAGACAAAAAAAGTAATGTGAGGTACAGAAACAGCTGGACTGGTTACAGGTTGGCGTTTGCTTTATTTGAACACAGTTTGAACAGTCAGCAGTCTATGAGTGGTTGAAGAGTGGCTGCTGGGATTGGCCAACACTCAGCTATTGTTACAGGCAAATACTCCCAAAATAGCTTTTCAATCTCATCTGCCTATTAAGCTAAGTTACAGTTCATCCACAGGACTCAAATATAGAAGTACGGAGTCCTTCTCAGGCCTTATTTAGTTCACTTTAACAGAAGGTACAGTAGAACTTTCGCTTATACTCAGAGAAAAACTGTGGTTGAGCTTTTTGTGTTTTGTTTTCTGACATGGAGTCTCACTATTTTGTCCGAGCTGTTCTCAAACCCTGGGTTCAAGCACTTTTCCCATCTCAGCCTCTCAAACATCTGGGACTATATACGTACCACACACTGGTGGGTGAGCTTTAAATAGAGGATAAAAAATATTACATTTTATTTAAAGAATAATTATGACTATTGGATGTAGAGCAAATCAGAAGAATAAATAATGGAGTCAGGGAAATAAAAGGAACATCATAACTTAATAAGTCTGTGGTCACCCAGAGTAACTTGCCATAGACACCTCAATCTCACATACACTGAAATTGGTGCATATGCTGGAATTGACAAAACAGCTAAGTAAAGCAAAAATTGAGAATAAGAGAACTGCCATCTGCTTAGGATCAGAATTGATCTGGAAACTATCAAACATTGTATGGCAAGGGAAGTCGGCTATATAGTGAACCCAGATACCTCCGTTAGGACAGGTATTTATTCAGTGTGATTTTTTTCTCCAATGAAGAGTACCTTCTCCAAAAGTTGCAAAATAAATAGTTTGTAACTTTCATATAAAATTTTGATCTTTGTTGTTCATGTTTAGAAATGAAATATCCAAAAGAATAGAAAGACATTAAACTGCCTTTGTTGTAAATGTACTTAGATAATTATAGGAAGAATATTGAAACAATTTTTAAAATAAATAATAGTAATTCAATTTTAAAGAGGGTAAAAGATTTAAATAAATACTTCACTATAGATGGTATATGGATAGCAAGTAAATGAATGAAAAGATGATCAGCTTTATTAGTCATCAGAAAAATATAAATTAAAACTGCAATCAAATGCTACTACATACATGTTGGAATGGCTAAAATTAAAATGAATGTCCATACTAAGTGTTAATTAGTGAACTAGAATTCTTAACTAGAATTCTCATGCACTGCTGATACGAATGTATAATTGTACAACTACTTTAGAAAACAATTTGGATTTTTTTCAGAATGTTTAATGTATACTTAATCTATAACCCTACCATCTCACTGAACAGCATTTACCCAATAGAAAGGAAAGCATATGTTCACAGTATCTTTATCTGAAGCAGAATAAACCCAAATGTACATCAGCAGATGAATGGATACATAATCTGTAGTTTGTTGATACAGTGAAATGCTACTTAGCAATAAAAGTAAATGAGTTCACAAAAGGCCACATATTGTATGAATCAATCAATTCCTATCAAATGTCCAGAACAGATAAAACTATAGACATAAAAAGTAGATAATTGGTTTCCAGGGTCTGTTGGGAAATGACTAACAATGAATATGAAGTTTCTTTTGGAAGTGCTGAAAATGTTCTCAATCCAGATAGTGTTGATGCTTGCCCAGTCCCGTGAATGTACTATAAAACACTGAATTGAATACTGTAAAATGGCAAATTTTATAGTACATAAATTATTTCAATAAAGTCAGTATTACAAACAAAAACTATTGATGTATGCTACAACATGAATAAAATGAATATAATTTTGCTGAGAAAACAAGCTCTCTATATATACATACATATATGTGTGTATATATATACACACATACATATTATATATACATACATATATGTATATATATAAATACATGCATATATGTGTATTTATACATATATACACATACATACATATATGTATATACATGTATATGTATATATGTACATACATAAACATATGTGAATATGTATGTATATACATGTATGCATATATGTATAAACATATGTGCACGTATATGTATACATGCATATATACATACACATATACGTGATATATATGTATGTATACATACATACACATATACATGATATATGTATACATACACATATACATGACATATGTGTATGTATACATACATACACACATGATATATGTATGTATACACACATATACATGATATATATGTATGTATACATACACATATACATATACGTTTGGGTTTTTTTTTGAGACGGAGTTTCACTCTTGTTGCTTATTGCCCAGGCTGGAGTGCAATGGCATGATCTTGGCTCACCGCAACCTCCACCTCCAGGGTTCAAGCAATTCTCTTGCCTCAGCTTCCCAAGTAGTTGGGATTACAGGCATGCACCACCACACCTGACTAATTTTTTGTATTTTTAGTAGAAACGGGGTTTCTTCATGTTTGTCAGGCTGGTCTCAAACTCTCAACCTCAGATGATCCACCCACCTTGGCCTCCCAAAGTGCTGGGATTACAGGCATGAGCCACTGCATCCCACCTACAAGCTATATGTTTAAAAAGTGCATGCTATATGCATTAATTCACATAAAATTATAGAAAATGTAATTTATTATAACAGAAAGTAGATCAGTTCTTGCTTGTGGAAGACAAGAGTGGATAAAGGCCAGAGGTGGGGATTAGAAAGGGCACAAGAAAACTTATGTGTATTATAGATATGTTTATTATCTTGACTGTGGTCATAGTTTCATGAGTATACACATAAGTCAAAGTAATCAAATAATATATTATAAACATGTGAATCTTGTATGCCATTCATATCATATATTATTGTACAACATAAATAATACATATAGAATACCAAAAGTATGTAGACAAACAATGATAATTCTTTTTGCTGAGGTTAAGTATTTATGAACCATTTTTGAAGTGAAGCTGGTGCCATTTGGGGATCAGATGTTTTAATTCCTAATTTTTGTCCTTGATGACAGAGTGTAAGCTCTCATGTGGACTTTCCCTGGGGGGAGCTCACAAAATAGTTGGAAAAGTACTGGCTCTCTTACACAGTGCCTGAGTAGCGTACTGCCTTTATAGGCAGTACTTTTCATCTGCAATGGACCACATGGAAAACAACATAGAACCACTGGAATCTCTAAATGATGACTATACAGATGACCCTCAGTAACTCTCTTTGTGATATAAATACAGTATTAAAATAATTACACTGTGCTTCAATATATTCAGTTGTTGAGTAAAAGCAGGATAAGGTCTTAAGAGAAAATGGATTTCTTGGCAGTTAGGGTCTATATTATCAAACTAAAATTAAATAGCAATTTCCCCACAAGCCAATCACGCATTAGGGAGACCATTGCTGTTATAAATTATGTAACAGGGACAGAAAAAGTGGTCCAAGAAGGTTCTAAATGCTTCATACTAAATGAAAGTTTTAAATCACTTGAATTTTAAGCAGGGTGATATAGACTTGGGAGGCAACAAAGTCGTTTCAAAGTTCTGATCATACACAACTGTTGACACCTAAATGTTTAACATGGGAAATAGAAGGGTAAAATGAAAGTCTATAGTTGCTTTTATTTAAATTTGCCATATTTATCTCACAATAGTTATGTGACTGCCATTATTTGCATTTATTTCTACTTTAAAATTTAAAAGGAGCAGCAATTGTCTCTTTTTATGATTAGCATCAACCTCTGCATGGGTTTATGAATAAAATGCATTCATTTGTTAAAGAAGGATGTATTACACACTGTAAGCTTGGTATTTTACCAGAAAAAATAATAGGGTAAGGAACAATGTCAGATCTGCTAAATGTGTGACCTCAAGATGCTGTATTAATATAAAGAATGGAGACGTGAAGTAAATAATCATTGGTGAAAGCAAGCCCTTTAGCTTATTTTAAACTCTGTTTTTACATAATTCAGTATTTTTCAATAAGCCTTTAAGAAGCTTTGACTATTTTCACTCTGCCTCTGTTATAATATTAAGAATAGAGATTCATAAAGTTTTACAAAGTATTTTTGCAACTATAAGAATGTAAACATTAATTATTGACCTGTGAAGTTTAGTTTGACATTTATGTCAAACATATATAATGTGCTTCTTAATAGAATCCAGTTTAATCTCTAATATTTAAATTACAATTTAATTTGACTTTATCATTTGCTTTTACTTTCCCAATTATTCACATTGACTATTATGTCTGCTCTTCATGTGATTAATTTCTGACCTTTTAAAGAAAGAGCATATATATTTGCAAGTTTCATGACCCAAACAGTTTTTCTGAGATGAATGTTTCACTAGTTTTATAACTGTTAAGCAGATTACAATTAACCATCTCCCAGTTTGCTCAACCATGTAAATGCTTGTTATTTTTGTTGATTATATAAAGCAGATTTTTTATTCTTTTGGCAAACAAGATATAGAGGCTATAAACTAAACATCAGAATGGACCATAAAATTTTTTTTCTATTAAATCAAGCTCCATTGCTGGCCTGAAAATATACATACAATGTAGCTTAGATATATTTTTGAAAATATTACACCAATTTCAATGTATTTGCTTTTCCTTAATAAAATATATGTGACAGATGTACTGAATTCAACATGCAGCTGACAGGGATCACCCATCAGGATTCATTAAAGTGCTCTTGGGGTCAACTTATTTTGCAGGGGCAAATAAATCTAGCAGTGTGTGGCAAGTCTTCATGAAATAAAACTCTCATTTTTTATCAAGAAATAATAATAATAAACTTGTCTTAAAACTACTCCTGTAGTCCCGGCTACTCAGGAAACTAAGGTGGGAGGATGGCTTTGAGCACAGGAAGCTGTAATCTCGCCAACTGGGCAACAGAGCAAGATGCTGTCTCTAAAAAAGAAAGAAATCTTCACTGGCTCTACTACAAAAAGTACCATACTAAGAGGAACAGCAATGAGTCTGGAAATTGAATCTGTGGATTTTAAAACATTGGATAAATCAAGATTAAAAAATCTAATGTGGGTCTTAAATATTTAAAATATTGATTTACTTGATCACATAGCTGAAGAGTTTATCAGCTGTTTTTTAACCACTAGCAAGTTCAGTTATTAGTGTTGAATCATCAAGTTCACATTCTCTATAGATAAAACAATGGAGAAATCTTTGAAGGTTAAATTCTAGTTCCACAAATTAATTCAGATAATTTGGATAATTTCCAGTTTTCTCTCTTTGATTTGTGTTGACCAAGGCTAAATTACTCTCAGTTGGTTTATGTCTACTGGCAGGAAAATTAATTAGAAAACCATGCTCATGGTCACACCAGTGCCCCAAATGTCATTCAGAATGTTCCAGAACACTTTCATTTAAAAACAGAAAATCTATCTAGTTCAGCCTTATGTGAATAAACCACATAAACGTTTAACTCATCTGTGGATCTCTGATACAATTTGATTTGCAGAGCACATGGGGAAAGGATATAAACAGCTGACACTATGAAATATATGTTTTCTTTCTAATGGGGCATTAGTCGTCATAACCTTTTTGAATGTGCAGTTTTTTATACCCAAGCAGATATACCTCACCTATCCCAACCAAGGAATGTGTATTTCAATTTACTTTTCCTATTGGAACAAAAGATTTGTATTAATTCTGAATTAAACCTCCTGGCAATAAGCAGGGTACAAAAATATGGTTAATGGCTGGAGAATATTAAATCCAAGGCCTTACACAAACACCTTCTATTGTGATCACTCAAGCTACCTTGGAACTTGATAAAACTACGAAGAAATGAGAACCACAAGTTGTAAACACACTACACTTCCTGTCACATCCCACTAACCCAACAGTACATTCATTGGAAATTATGACTTATATTGGTTTCAATTCCACAAGATTATAGGTACTTTTAAGTATAATCAGTAATTCATATATAACTGGAATCACAGTATGTTCACCCAGAAGATGGGAGATTCTAGGGCCTTTTATCTATATTTTTAAAAATCTATATTTTCTACAAGCTGTAGATTATGTTCATATTTGAGAATTTATATTGTGTCTGCTTTATACTTCCAGACATTGATGCAGGGAACTAAGATAAAACTCCTGCTGAAGATGATTAAGTAGAGAGTTCTTTGGTTTTGGTGAAATATTATATAACTGGTGACCAGTTTATTTGGAATGGAGTGCCCTTGGAGCTTTAAAAAAAAGAGAGAGAGAAAAGAGAACATGCATTAACTTCAGACTAGGAATATCTGAAGTCAAATTTAACCAAAAACTAAATATTTTATTGGTCTGTAATTAAACATATTGGCTCTTATTAACATTATTGCTTCTTAAGAGGTGTGTGTGTGTGTGCGTATTCTAAAATTTATTTTCTAGAAAATTTTCAGTAGAAAGACAAAGCATATCTACCCTGGCAAAGTAGCTCAGGACTGATCAAAATTTAGTTTAAACATATTTATAGGTTTCCCACAGTTTTATTGTCAACTGAATCATTCTTCTTTCTCGAATGTTATTTTTGTTTTTGAATTGTCAGGATGTCAGGAAGGAAGAAGGTGAAATAACTGACTGTCAGTAATGAAGAGGGCTTTTCAAAAGGAGTTTGGAAATTTTCCCTAGACAGTTGGAAAAATGAGAGGATTCATATTGAATCAATCAAGTAAGCATTCTGTGTGTGTATGTACTTTTCCTTGTACTATCAAAACTGCATGTTTTTATGTTTTCGTTCAGTTTCAAATTTCATCTTTCCATATTGAAAGGTCCTCTGTCATCCCTAAGCTTTCAGTCAAGTGTACTATGTAGTCATAATCCCTGTGTTACTGTAATTCTGGACAATTCACTGATGAGGATATGAAAAGGGGTTTTGAAGCAATGCCCTAGCAGCAGTGCCTTGTCAAGTGAATATAGTCTTAGAGCCATAGGCAGTCACCAGGTAAAAGATAAAGTTAGAGGCAGAGCTGAGAGCAGTAAGAAGACAAGTGGGGACTATAAGGAAACAGATCATTTGGTAGAATTAATCCTTAGAGGCTTGTACGGTGATAGAGAGCAACCTATCAGGAAGATAGAGCAGTTACAAATTGGATATGAGGAACAGTGCCTAAAGGAGAAAGCAGATAGTTTGTTCAGATGCTCTTCTATCTTGTTCTTCCCCATTGATTACATCTATGGTGCTGAAATCACTGTCTCTTGTTACTTATGTATATTCTGGTTCTCAGATTTAGCCACTTTGAATACTCTCAGGTAGAGAAATTAGGAAACGTATAAGTCTATAAATAATTTTGCTGTTTCTCTGCATGCTTTCTCCACTTTCTTAACATTGCTCATTGTGAAATACTGCTCAAAATTTAGCTGCTGCATGGTATGCCCAGTGAATTAAGACTAGGAGGTTTCCTTTGTGAAATTAAATTGCTTTCTCTTTGTATGATCTTTTACCTTTTTATCTTATCAGATAACGTATTAGCAAAGTGCTACAATAATCAAATATCAATGTGTATTTATGAATCTCACTGAGACGCCTTAAATGAACCCAAGCAGTGCAAAATGATTTATATATAGAATCTTCATTGCCTAATCATACTTATAAATATGAGTGAAGTTTTAATCGATTAGGTTTACTTGATTCATGAGCCATTTAAAAGTTTGTCTTGTGATATAAAATGCAGAATAAATAATAGTGCACAGATTAGGAATTTTCCAAATAAAACTAAATGGGTTAGTTTGTGGCACAAAAAATAAACTTGAACAGAATGAAAAGAAATATAGTGAGCCATATTCTATTCCCAAAAACAAATTATTTTCTAATATGATGTAGTTTCAGATGTAGAAATGATAATTAACTGTGCCACTTTTAGGAAAGATATTTGCATTTTGTCATTTCTGTTCAGTGAAAGGTGGTAATTGGCATTGAATTTCCTAATTAATGCATTTTACATACATTAGAATAAAATGCAATAAGTCTAAGTATTCTATGAAACATTTATGTGACAGATCTAATTGGCCACTGTGTACCAATTAAATGCAACTTAACATTTTTAGAATAATTAAAGCAAATATGGCTTTTAATACATTTTTGGACTTAATGAAAATAACAGAAATCTTCAAAGGCATAAAAACAACAACAACAACAACAAAACACTTGGCTGATAATAGAACAAGAAACTTAAAAAAAAAAAAGCAGAGAAGGGACCAGGGTCCCCACATAGGTAGTTATGACTAAGCAACTAAACCATAGATACAGAAAACGTGTGGAGTCTAAGCCTAAGATACCTGCCTTAAACCAAGAACGCTGAAAGGATCTAGATAGATCCCAAGAGAATAGCAGGCCTCTAGCTCTGGCAAACACAAATTCAAATGCTCCTTAGATGAAAGAAGCTATTTTGGCCCTCAAAAGTGCTCCAGATTAAGTTCAATTAAATATATACATATATACACACATATATTTGTTTATGTATATATGTCTTCTATATATATGATTTTAGATGTACATGGAAGGAAATAAAACACAATAATGAGAAAATAAGAAGGGAAAAATAAAATCACAAACTTATGCTCTCAGTCCTATTCTATTTGAAATATATCATCAACAGGCTGTGACTATGTGTAAAATATCCAGTAGGCTAAAAGATGAAACTTAAAAATTCTGAAGGAAGAAATATTGTCAATAGACCAGATAGATTAAAACAAACAAATTCACAAATATAACAGGAGAACTTTTAGAAATAAAAACAGTTGACAAATTAAAACAGCTCACAATAAGTTGATAAAACAGTAGTTCCAGTTGAACATAAAAAATGACAAATGGGAAATTGATTTTCAAAAATCACATGACATTTACACGGAGAATAGATAGAAACCCCTTAATATTAGATAATCTACCAAAATCCTACAGAAATCTCATGAGTAATGATAATAGGCTAGGTGCATGCCTTGCTAAGATCAGGAGCATGATAAAGATCCTAATTATCACTGTTTCTATTCAGTCCTGAATAGGAAATTTGCCAGTGTTGAGTGAAAGAGAAAATAACAAGTATATGTGATTGAAAAGAAAAAATAGTTATACTGATGATTGGTTACAAGAAAATCCAAAAGCTCTACAGATTTATAGCCAAATTATTAAAATTAATACAAAGCTTAGAAAGATGACTTGATCATTTAGCTTCTTTTTATTCTCTATGAAAATAAAATTAATTTTATTATCATACATGAGAAATAAATATGTATAAAATAGTACTAAAATTATGCCATTACAGCCATATGAAAATGCAGAATATATTTGTTTTTTTAAAAAGTATGATAAAAGTTTGATAGACATTGAAGAAAAATGAAATTCATAGAGAAATATACCCTCTTCCTGAGAAAAAAATATTTTCTTAAAAATGTGATTGTCTCCATAATTGTATATATTGACAATAGAAATTTGAATAAAATCTCAAATTATGTTTTTTGAAGTAAATCAACAATCTGAATGTTAAAACTAATATGGAAGACAAAATTTCAAGAATAGCTAAGATATTTCTGTAGAGGAACTATTAATGTATTAGGTATTTACTCTAATTGATTACTTATATTAAATTGCAATTTATTATTCTAAGTACAAATTATAGATTATATATATTATGCACAATTATTTGGTACAGAGATTTTTTTAATGGAGCTATGAAACAAAACTGGAGCAGAAACAGACATATAAATAAGAGATTTGCATTTGCTCCTGTTTGAAAAGTCTCCCTAAATGTCACTTCCCAGTAAGGACTCTTTCATGTATACCCTATCAAAATTTACATGCCCAAATATCTATATGTAGTTCTTTTAGCAAACATAAAATATAACATTCTTTCTAGTATAGATTACAATAACTCACAAGACCTTCATCAAAAAATTTATTTAAAGCATAATCTAATACTTACATAATGAAGGCAAAGTTGAACAACCACACCCAGAAGCAATAGTTTGTAAACCTTTCCTTAAGAGTAATGGTTAATATTTCTTAATACATTAATCTCAGGTTCTATTTCAAATGCTGCAGTTTATTCATATCTATCCCTCTCTCCTTAAGTGAATATCTTTAGAATATGCAACTTTCTCATTTCCAGGCCTGTGCACAAATTGTAAACTCATCTCACCAGCAGAATTGGCTTTTCCTTCTCCCTCAATATATGCAAATTCAACCCTTATCTACACACTGGTGGATGCAAAAGTCACTTCTTTCATCTCCACCTTTTAATTATATTCCATATCTGCACCAAGTCTGGCACTGACTGGCTATTTTCCCAGCCTCACACCCGACCTTGGGTGCCACATTACACTCCATCCATTTAAAATCATTTATTGCTCCTATTCTTTATTTCTTCCTTCCTGGCATGTACCTATACTCTATCTTATTCAATTTATTAGTCCTTTACAATCCTACTCTTCCTTCTTGATCATTTAGCTTCTCCCCTAGTTAATATTTCTCCATTTCCCCAGCCACAGGCAATCATATTTTAGCCCTTCACTTATTTGCTATGTAGCTAATGCATGCATGCATAATTGGCACAAAATAAGCACTCAACAATTGCTTGTTGAAAGAAAAAATACTTGTTGAATGAAAAAATGATCAACATCACTAATGATATGGGAAATGTAAATCAAAACCACAATACAATGCCACATTATTCGTGCAAGAATGGCCATAATCAAAAATAAAAATAAAAAATAATAGATTTTGGCAGAGATGTGGTAAAAAGGGAGCACTTTTACACTGCTGGTGGGGATGGAAACTGGTACAACCATTGTGGAAAACAGTGTGGAGATTCCTTTAAAAACTGAAAGTAGAACTACCATTTGATCCAGCAATCCCACTTCTGTGTATCTACCCAGAGGAAAATAAGTCATTATACAAAAAAAGATACTTGCACATGTATGTTTACAGCAACACAATTTGCAATTGCAAAAACACGGAACCAGGCCAAATGTCCATCAATCAATGAGTGAATAAAGATATTGTATTATACATATATTATATATATATATAACATATTATATATATAAAACATATATTATATATATATATACATACAGACACACCATGGAATACTTCTCAGCCATAAAAAGGAATGAAATAATGGCATTTGCAGCAACCTGGATGGAACTGGAGATCATTATTTTAAGTGAAGTAACTCAGGAATGGAAAACCAAACATTGCATGTTCTCACTCAGAAGTGAGAGCTAAGCCATGAGTATGCAAAGCCATAAGAATGATACAATGGACCTGGGAACTTGAGGGAAAGGGTGACAGGGGAATGAGGGATAAAAGACTACAAATTAGGTACAGCATATACAGTTTGGGTGATGGGTGCACCAAAATCTCACAAATCACCACTAAAAAACTTATTCATGTAACCAAACACCACCAGTTCCCCAAAAACTATGGAAATAAAAAAAATTGCTTGTTGAATGAATAAATGAGTAGATTTTCTGTCTTCTAAATGTATAGGCTGGAGGTCAGGAACTAGTTATATTTTCTGTGTATTCTTCTGTGCATCTAACATGATGATAAGTATATTGAAAACACTATTATAGATTATTAGAGTAAATAAATGTATGAATTCTGTTTGTATAGGTGAGTGAATGTGTCTGTGTGTGAGAGAGAGAAAGACAAAGACAGATAAAGACAGGAAGAATTACTTGTTCACCTTTGGAGAAGTTAATACAACATTAAAAATGACAAGCTTTCTTTTAGAAGATAAAATGCCAGTATGACTTAACTCTTTTCTTTTATAAGATATTTAGATGAAAAAGTTACTATTTCACTTAAAAAGTAAAGTTTTATATTTAACTTTTGGACATTTGTTGGCTTTGTGTCTAATTTATTTTCTATTTTGTTGTCTGTTTTTTAAGATGTATGTTTCAGAATAACATTTCCTATAAACTTTGAGTTTTAATCTTGTTTTTATTGTCTGAAAATTAAACTTATATGTAACTGAACATTGTACTCAAATATTTGCTTTATTTTCTGTGTAAATGACTTAGACGTTTCTGTAGAAGAAAGTGCTTCTGACAAATCAGTGAAATGCTCAAAGAAAGGACAGAGAGATAGGACATGTCACGAAAGATTTTTTTGAGCTATGTCACCTCTGTGGGTTTTAAGAGATGAGTCAAAGTGCTTCAACTGTCCTCTACAGTAGTGGCAATGATAACTCATTCTCCCCAGATTTGACAGCACAAAAGCTCCCCCACACACACATGCCCAGCTGTACCACAGGTAGCTTATCTCACTAGACAGTTGCTTCTCCGTCAGCACTGGGTGTCTCTGGAAGGAGAGTTGGACCACTCTTTCCTCACTTTTCTGTCTATGTCAGAATTGAACTTGATAATTTCAAAGCCCAGATTCTCCTTGCAGACCCATCCTCAACCAGGAAACTTCCAGAACTACATGTTGTTCAAGTAGTGAAAATGCCCTATGATGGAAAAGAGCTGAGAGCTTATGCAAATGTGACAAAGGGTAAGAGTTTTTCTTGTTAGTCATTTGCTGGCTTTGGCAAGTTCATAATAAGCCTTGTACCTTCACAGTGTGTGGTACAGCGTAGACACTAGAATGCTTTTGTTGAATCAAAGTATTACATGAGGCAGAAATTTGAGTATGAAAAGATGTATATGCAAATATTCTGTGGTCAGTATTTGGTAGGAAAAGGGAGAAGTTAATCAGTAAGTACCCACTATTCATCCAGCTCTGCTGGGTGGTGAATGACAGTGTACAGTTGCTATACTAAATAACAGCAACAAGAAAACACAAGTAGCTTCTATTTTGGCATAAACTTCATGTTACTTTCTAGCTGGTTAACTCAATGCCTTGCATCTCTTTTGTTAACGTCTCCTTAAACACACTGTATTTTTCACATTTAATAGTGTCAAGACTTTTCACAGTAGGGCTTACATTTGATTTTGTCACACAATAGACGATTCCTAAGACAACCTATAATTCCAATCCATTAGGCTAATGGATTGTAGCTGCTGTGAGCAGTGGGCATGTAATCTTTTGATAATAAAGTCTAGTAAGGCATAAAATATAAAAATAAATAAACTGAAAGGACTAGATTTGGCTGACATAAATAGTTATTTTCTTCTTTTTCCTTATAAAAGCCTAGTAAATAAACACAATCAACAGAATCTTTAGAATTACATATGAATCATTGCATCATACAATATTGACAAAGTTCCAAAGTAATAAGTTTTTGTTTGGGAAGCCTTGGTAATTAAAATTGTTCGTTTTCTTTTTTTCAACTTCTACTTTTAAAAGCCTATTATTATGTTATTGCTTATTTATTACATCATTATCCATTATAGATTGTATTCAAGTGGATATTATTAGACCACATTCTTAAGGTGTTATTAGTATAAGAACCTGCTTATGGGAGAAGTGGACTCACCATGAAAGGTGAAGCATCACTGAAGGGAGTTGGTATTTTTCATTTTAATTTTTAATTTATCTGAGTCACTCTGCTGAATTGCAGAAACGCAAATATGTCCCCTTAAATCAATTTCATGGAGTTAAAAAAAGAATTGTGTTGTTCTTATAACATCTGGCTTCCATTTTCAGAAAGCTGAAATTCTGACTTTTGGAGAATACTGGGGAGGAAATGTGAAACACACAGTCCACCTGGTTTATCCACCTAATGAACCATTCAATTAGTAACTCACGATCTTTGCTTTGTTCATGTCACCTGCATTAGAACCTGAACTCCTTCAAAGAAATTATTTCTCCTATTTCTATAAAAACAATATTGCTAAAACATATTACATATCACTAATATTTAGAAGCCTCTTTATGATTAATAAATATGAAAGATATTTCTTGATGTTCATTCTGAAAGATTCACTGGAAATAAAATTGCCTTCATGCTTCATCAATGTCCCTATATACTTTGCTTTTTTAATAATAAAAAAAAAAGAGCAGCAATTGTGAAAGAAAGGTGATGGTAGAAGAGCAGAAAAGGGGAAAAAAGGATTGGAAAGGGGAAGAAGGAGAGGGGACAAGAGGAAAGGTAGTGGGAGTGGAGGGAAAAAGAGAGAAGAGGAAAGGAGAAGGCGCTTTCTGACAGAAGGAGCATTGGAGGCCACAATTTTAACTTAAGGCTCATTTGCATATATACCATGAGACCTTGGGGGCATTTGTCTTCATTTAAAGAAAGGAGAGGATGTCTTTATTACAAGGTCAATATGTACAGATGCAGTTGTACAGTGAAAGTAGATGTTGAGATGTCATAAATCTAATAGTTCCTCCCCGCACCAGCTTAAAGATGTATGTTTTGGTGAGAAATTTACTCCAAGCCAGGCTATGAAGAGAAGACTTTGGTGTAATGGGAAAGAGAATAACAGTAATGCCTCCTTGATCACACCAGATGCATGATGCTGAGGAAGGCATGAGAAGCCTAGAAAATAGTTTCTGAGACTCTCAGATACTGCTGGGTACCACGGGAGCAGCTTCCCTCCTCGGGAAGCCAGAGTGACCAGCACATTGTTTGGGCTCTGCTATTTCCACCTGAGGCAGGATAAGGAGCTTGGGAGGCAGCAGAGCTGTGAGGTTGCCAGCAGATGTGGCTGCTGGTGGGGAACTCAGCTGGAGCCACCATGGCCAGCCACCTGGCTAGAGAGTGCAGGCGACCCATGTCTTTGCCTGTAGCAGTTCCTGCCTATCAGGAAGACTACCCCACTCCCTCAGCAAAAGGTCAAAAAATAACTCATCTTTGGAGGGAAGTTTCTAGGGAGGGAAGCCAATGAGGAGGGCCCTTATTTCTATTTCTCTCTGGGACTGCCCCTGGTGCTACATATCAGAGAAGAAAGACCCCTATAGGGTTGAGCAAAGAGGACCCACAGAGCACCTCCAATTTACTCCAGGGGCAAATGGCTGGAGGCACAAGCAAAAATGATGGGCACATGAGCAAAAACGATTTAAAGTCAGAGTTTGGCTTCATTGATGTCTGGCCCTCTTCACTCAAAAATGTGTGTACAGATACTCCTAGCAGGGGTGAAATAACCAGGAGAAGTGTCTGTTGATAAAGCAGCCAAGCTCTCCCCAAATCCAGGAACAATGTCTGCATAGATGAGTGAGTGGGCAGGGTGGGAGAGGCAGAGCACAGTGTTCAATTGGACAGCATTGTTTTTGCCCTCCTTAACCCCCATCCACCTTTTTTTTTTTGAGACGGAGTTTCACTCTTTTGTTCAGGCTGGACTGCAACAGCACAATCTCGGCTCACTGCAACCTCCGCCCCCCAAGTTCAAGTGATTCTTCTGCCTGCCTCAGCCCCCTGAGTAGTAGGAATTATAGGCGCCTACCATCATGTCCAGCTAATTTTTGTATTTTTAGTAGAGACAGGGTTTTACCATTTTGGCCAGACTGGTCTCGAACTCCTGACCTCAGGTGATCTGCCCACCTCAGCCTCCCAAAGTGCTGGGATTACAGGTGTGAGCCACCATGCCTGGCCCCCACCCCCTGCCAGGACCAGCCACTCCTAACAAGTGTATTAGTCCGTTCTCACATTGGAATGAGGAACTACCTGAGACTGGGAAATTTATGAAGAAAAGAGGTTTAATTGACTTACAGTTTCACAGGCTATATAGTAAGCACGGCTGGGGAGGCCTCAGGGAACTTACAATCATAGCAGTAGACCATGGAGAAGCAGGCACTTACATGTTGGGAGCAGGAGAGAGAGTGAAGGGGGAGGTGCTACACACTTTTAAACAACTAGCTCTCATGAGAACTCAGTCATTATTACCAGAACAGCAGGAGGAAAATCAACCCCCTGTGATCCAATCACCTCCCACCAGGCCCCTCCTCCAACATTGAGGATTACAATTTGACATGGGAGCTGGGCAAGGACACAGGGCCAAATCATATCACCAGGGCTCTGTTGGAATCACAGCACGTTTTCTTGGAGCTCCTTGGGGAATTAAAAATGTTGAACAGGAATGTGTGGCTTTCTTTCAATAAGCCAATCTAGAGGCATCAGGATTGTCACAACAGAGAAAATCGCCAGAAAATGGACTGAGATTTTTCACTCTTTTGTTCAAATGTTTTGACAATCTAAAGACATATGTATTACCAAGGACAATACTTCCTTCAAATTCTCCTCAATATTGCAAATAAAGGCTAACTTTTATTTAGCAGGCTTCCAGGAGAAGCTAATTCCCACATTAAAAATTAGAAACTGGTGGCTGTGTCTGTACGTAATAGCTAACGTTTTCCAAAATCCTTTTATGTTTATATAGCTAATATTCATAACTTTATATATAATCTCTAAAAATAGATTATGCTTTTCCATGAAAGTTACATTTTTTTAACACTCAACTGAATCCAATTATCTTTTGATGTCAGTCTGAGAGTAGCACAAAAATAAAATTGCAATAACAATTAGCATGAAAGCAGATAAAAGTAGAAATCTTCAAAAATTAACTTTCTGTTTTTAGAAAAGAAATCTTCAATGATTTTAAAATAAACTTATAATGGAACCCCTTACATAGTGTGTCTACTTATGGAATATCATTTGGTTAAGTTAGTTTGAAGTGAATTTATTAATAATAGATTTGTTATTATATTTAAAATTAGAATGATTAAATAATAAAGTCACTTTCAGATACATATTAACTCTGTTTTTAATCTTTTAAATATGTTGTCATCAAATTTCTTTTAATGATAATAGGGTCTAATGGAAAAAGATCTCATCTATATTTCAAGTATGCTCTATATTTTTATAAAGAGTTCTGAATCTTTTTAAATATAATACCCAACTCATTACTAGCCTAATGATTGTCTAGAACAATAAAGCTAAATTTAAAAATTCTTTTCCAACTGACATGAATTTATACAATGAACTAAATATCTAGTGAAGTTTTCTGCAGTGATACAATTTAAATACCATCTTATAGTATTATATAGTTAATTTAAAACCAGAATCTTTTAACAATTTAAAAATACTCTCCTTAAAATGGGTTCTAACACCACTTATACTGAGAGATACTGATTAGAGGAAGAAGAAAGTCGCCAATGAATAAAAATAGTTCAGAAGCCACTTTGCAAACATTTAGCAGTCTTTAAATTCTTGAGTCTTTTAAAAGGAGAAATATGGATTCAATTTCATGTCATGTTATAGTGGTTTTTGTATGTAGATGGAAGACATGAGCTATAATAATGGTTAAATATATTGTATATTGAATTACTCATCTCCAATGAGCTTAGAATAAGACCTTTATGAGAGCACAAATTGTATGCATCTAAATTTAAATATACATCATTCTAAGTACTTCACCTGGTTTTCAGTGAATCTAATTTCCATCGCTATCACATTCTTCATCTGTATGAGCTTCTTCCTTGTCTTTTCCCTTTTTAGCTAACATGTTTTCTGTAAGTTCCGGAATCCAGGAATTGGTGCATAGTATAAAATCAACTGGTAAATTTTAACTTTAAATGTTGTTTCTGGATTATCTTTCTTAAGTACATCTAAATCTACCAAAGTTACAGTAGGCTATCCTTAGAACATGACTGTAGGACACAGGCTACAACATTCAACAAGCACATGATTTTCCCACTTCATTATAATGGATAGATGAAGGGTCACAGATACTTATTTTATTTATTCACATGAATTCCCATTTTAATTGAAAGGCAAATGCCCGAGAAAAGGGCTAGAAGGTTCTCATTTCTAAGAACCTTTGCAATTCCATTTACTGACAACCAACATTTAAAATGTGCTCTATTAATTGGGGAACAAGCAAAGATAAAGTTTTTCAATGTAAAATATTTATTTTGTGTACACAAAAAAAAAGTTTCTTTTGGAATTACGTCCTAACAAATTATTTGTAATCAAAAGATGTCTGATTTGGAAATAAACACTTTTAAAATGCAAAATTGTTTTGTTCATATCCTGTGGTTGTCACGATTTATGTAGAGCTATTTAAACAATCGTCTTCTTCAAACATATCTATACATTATCTTGAGGGAGGACAACACCTTCTAGTAGAATCCATAAATAAATGTATTTCTCATCCTTGTAACTAACATAATGTAACATTTCAAAATGCCCTGCCAATGGAATGCTCCCTGATGCTAAAAGTTATGCTTTCAACCTCTTTTTATAACTTATCTGGCAGACTTGGCATGAAGGTGACAATTTAAGCTAAAAATCTGTCAAAACAAAGAATAGCTAACAGGTGTGGCTAAGGCTGATGTGAACATGGAACACAAGCCAACTAGAATGAAATGTATGCTATATAGATGCTTGTTCGGAAAATAGGTACATCTGTGTTTACTGTACTGGACATATATTTCTGTGCAACCATTTACTTTCCAGATCTGGTACAAGGTTCTCTGGATCCATAGTGAAGACAGTCCTTGCCCTCAAGAACATAAACATAGGACTAGCTAACAGTATTGGGTTCTGTCAGTGTTCCAGGAACTCTTCCAAATGCTTTCATAGGTCACTTAATATTAACATAATTAATCCTCACAATAAGGCTATGTAATAGGTGAATTACTGTACATATTTTATAGATGAGAAAAGCGAGTCACACAAAGTTAAAGGATCTTGCCCAGATTACACAGATAGATGCTAAGTGGTAGAGCCAGAATTTCCAAGCAGACCAGCACAGTCTCCACTCTTACCTACTCCTCCATCCATCCTGCCTCTTTTGCAATGTTATGAAGGAGATACACACATAAATGCAAAATTCCCACATAGTGGTTCAAGTGGTAAAGTATAAAAAGGATTATTTGTGGTTGTATTGCACACAGTGTGGACATGAAGTGGAATGCATTAAAAAAGGATTTTCATACAACACAATGGAACAGGAAAGTATGTTCATCCCAGGCAAACAGAAAAGTATCTGCAATAGTACGAATATTTTGTAAATCGCAGCATGTCCTAAATTAACTGAACTAGAGGTTTCATTCATTTTAGAAAAGATAGTAAGCAGGGTGTTTTAAAACATCATTGTTGCTGTTTATTCTTTAATGAGTTCATAACGAATTATTCCAAATGTATTGGTGTGAAGGTTAATATTTGTTTCTCACAAACCAGGAATTCCCCAGAAATCAAAGAACAAGAGTATAACTGTGAAAACAGAATGTCCCATTTGGCTACATGTGCCCTTGTGTGTCATATTCCTGGGCAACACACGGTTATAAAAATGGACTCACTTCAGACACAAATTACCTCAACCAGAACCAAGAAGATCCAGGTTGGCAAGCAAAGACTGTTTCTCCCTATTAGTGAGTGGGAACTAATTCTTCACCTGTACCGACTGTCTGTGTCCTGTCTCCTGTCTCCTGAGTAATCCTGTAAGAACAGAACTACAGAAATTGGTCCTGACTTCCCTATATGAGCCCAGCTCTCTGGCTAGCCCTTGTCTACCTGAATCCCACATTAATTCTGTACCAAAAACAGCATCTGAAAAACTAAAATACTGGAAATCTTACCTGGTTCTTTCTTCCGCATCCCTCTGAAGCTGGATCCCTTGAAGATCACCTGAAAGAAAAGTGGTGTCAGAATACCACCAGACAATATGGAATTTAAGATATAATGCACTTGCTATGGGTAGACAGGCCTATTGGTATAACTCCTTTCTAGAGCAATTTTACATCTGTGAAACTTGAAAATGCCCAAAGCTTATTCAGTAATTTCACTTCTAGGTATGAAGCCTAGAAAACCATCAAGAGTTTGTGCATAATTATATCATAACATTGTTAAAAAAATAATCTAAATGTCCAGCAACACAGAAATGGATAAATAAAATGCAGTATATTTGTCTGGTGAAATAATATAAAGTCTAAATGTGAAAAACAAATCCATATACATCAACATAGGTGGATGTCCATATTATAATATTGAGCAAAACATTTATTTTTTGCTTAAGGGCATTTATAGAAATGAAAACATAGTGCTGTTGTTCATGGATATATATGTATAACATATACATATACATTTATACCTTAAAATTTCTCTGAATACAAGAAGCTAGAAAATATGATGATGAAACTCAATTTCCAAAAAGTTTTGCTTCTGGAAAAGGAGAGAGGAAAATTTGACTGGAGGAGGAATAAAGAAAAGTTGAAATATTATTTATAATGTTTTATTTTTCATAGAATTATTCTAAAGCAAACATGATCAATCATTAAAATTGATCATGATTAATCATGGATGTCTGTAAAGTATATTACACGCTGTCTTTCTTTTTAAAATTAGAAAGGTACACAGCCAAGTTTGAGGATAATGTTGAAGACCTGGAATGGAGCGCTTGCATTACTGATGTTGGGAGCCATCTCTCCTCTTTTCTTCTTTGAACTCACATTGAATTTCCTCTACTTGTCTTTAATTCTGCATTGACTAGACCAGTATTCCTTTTTGTTTTCATTTTATCTCCAAAATAATTTTATATAGTGAGAAAGGCAGGTATTACTATGTCTTTCTGTTTAAGGAAACTAATGCTAATAAAATGAGGTGACTTTGCAACACGCATGTACTGACAGGCCAACATCTGGATTAAGTTTAGGACTGGTCATCTTTCCAGTTACTGTGTTGAGCTTATCATAGGAGAAGGTGTGCACTACGTCAGAGTGGTAGCATTAACAGCAATCGTAGCTTTTGTTGTTGCTGCAGCAATCTTGTTATCACTTTATCTTAAATATGGCTATGAAGCAAATGTTACTAATTCTTTATTCTACAACACTCTCCAGGTGATTTGTGCCACAATGATAGAAGCACTGGGAATAAAGCAATCCACCATAACTGCTTCTTGGTGGCTTTCTCCAATCAGTGTCACCTAAGTATGGAATTTGACTATGATATGAGATAACTTATTATTTTCTGGCTTAAAAACTGACAGCTAAAAGGGGTTTTGAATGAAAATTGTGACATTTATGGAGAGAGCAATGATCTTTTACAGAAGCCAGGCAGTGGCTTTTTTGCCATTCTGACAGACAGAAGACCTACAGTGAAGTTATTTCTTTTTTTGTCCTGTTAAAACAAATAGCTGAAGTAATTCATACTTTTTTCTACCTGATTTGTGCTTTGTGTACAATTAAGTATTAGAAGACAATTTTTCTATTGGGTAAAATTTACCACTGTGTGTGATTTTCTTTGAAGTTACTGCAATTGTCTAAGCTGTTACAGGTTTTTATAGCACCATAATGTTCATTTAAAATGACCAAAAAAAGAGTAAGAATCCCAGGCAAATATAATTATAAAAGTTTACACCAATAATATAATAAACTTTGGCTTTAGGAGAATGCTCTAAAATTGCCTTTCTATACATACTACAGGCAACAAAAATGCTATAACGAAGATATTAATTTCCCTAGGACATTCAGCCTATTTGCTAGAATTTTATGGTTGAACGTATTGCTAAATATTCAGTTGCAGGAGTCTTTGCATAGTGTCCCCCAAATTTACTATTTTAAGTGGTTCATTACCACCTACTGTATTGTGTTAGCTTTTGACTGTATACCCTGCAGTTATCGTCTAAGGAATGATAAATAAATGAAAGCAATAGAGATGCATGGTTCATATATTTTAAATATTTGAATGGCAAGTTACAGCTGCCCATACAAATTTATAGATATAGATAGTCTCAGTACTGTAAAGGAACTTCATATAAATGTCAAGAGGAAATCAAACGTTGTACTTTCACTAATTTCACAATGGTAAGTCTCTGTTGACTTCCTGCCTTCTGAAACAGTACCTGTGATGCTTTCCTGGCTCCTAACAGCCTCGGCAAAGGCCACAATAGTAAAGGTCCTTCCAGGACTGGCATGTGGTCACGAACAGCCTGCGTGGGCCACATATAGTCCCAGCTCATCTGGCAGGATTGGGATGAATGTGATGCTGTGGCCAAATATTACTTTAAGGGGCCATAAACATCTCAGAGTATATTGCTTTTTTTTTGCCTATATAAGAACAAATTTACATTTCAGGAAATATTAGAAGATATTTACTTTTTTCTATATTTCCTAACTCTCTTTTTTTTTTTCCACTAAAGTTCTAATGTCTAGCTACAGTAGTTTGATGTAGTTGCACATATAGTTATATGTCTTTTATATCTTCTTGAGGAATGGCAAACCACCAGCCTCAGCCGCCCAAAGTGCTAGGATTACATGGATGAGCCACCACGCCCAGCCCAAATTATTTTATTTTTGTGGTTATATAGTAGGTGTACATATTTATGGGATACATGAAATACTTTGATACAGGCATGCAATGTGCAATAATTATATCATGCATAATGGAGTATCCAGCATTTATCTTTTGTGTTACAATCTAATTATACTCTCTGTTGTTTTTAAATGTGTAATTGAATTATTATTGACATCTGTCACCTTGTGCTATCAAATACTAGAACTTACTCATTCTTTCTAACTACTTTCTGTACCCATTAACCTCTACTTCCCCCTACCCTGCTGCCCTTCTCAGCCTCTAGTCACCATTCTTTTACTCTCCATCTCCATGAGTTCAATGTTTTATTCTTTAGCTCCCACATATATGTGATAATAGGCAAAGTTCGTCCTTTTCTGTTTGGCTTATTTCACTTAGTATAATGACCTCCAGTTCCATCCATGTTGTTGCAAATAACAGAATCTGATTCTTTTTATGGCTGAACAGTACTCTATTGTGTATATAATATCACGTTTTCTTTTTCCGTTCATCTGTTGATGGACATGTAGGTGGCTTCAAAATCTTGGCTATTGTGAGCAGTGCTGCAACAAACATAGAAGTGCAAATCTCTCTTCAATATACTGATTCCCTTTCTTTTGGGCATATACCTAGCAGTAGGATTGGTATACTAGATGGTAGCTCTATTTTTAGTTTTTTGACTAAAAAGACTTAAACTCCAAACTGTTCTCTATAGTGATTGTACTGATTTTCATTCCCACCAACCATGTACAAGGATTCCTTTTTCTTCACATCCTTGCCACCTTGGATAAAAGCCATTTAAAATGGAGCAAGATGATATCTCATTGTTATTTTGATTTGTATATTTCTGATGATCATTCCTGTTGGGCACCTTTTCATATGCCTGTTTGCCATTTGTATGTCTTCTTTTAAGAAATGTCTATTCAGATCTTTTGACAATTTTAAAATCAGATTATTAGATTATTTTCCCATAGATGTGTTTGAGTTCCTTATATATTTTGGTTATTGATCCTTGTCAGATGGGTAGTTTGCAAATATTTTCTTTCGTTCTGGGGGTTGTCTCTTCACCTTGTTGATTGTATCTTTTGCTGTGCAGAAGCTTCATAACTGAGATCCCATTTGTCTGTTTTGCTTTGGTTATCCATGCTTGTGGGGTATTACTCAAAAATTTTTTGGCTAAACTGATGTCCTGGAGATCTGCTCCAATGCTTTCTTATAGTAGTTTCATGGTTAGAGGTCTTACACTTAATCCATCTTCATTTGACTTTTGTATATGGCAGGAGATAAGGGTCTAGTTTCATTTTTCTGCATATGGCTATCCAGTTTTCCCAGAACCATTTATTGAAAAGCCTGTCTTTTCCCAGTGTATGTTCTCAATACCTTTGTCAAAAATGAGTTCACTGCAGGTATATGGATATATTTCTGGGTTCTCTATTTCATTGTTCTATGTGTCTGCTTTTATGCCAGTACCATGCTGTTTTGATTGTTACAGTTCTGTAGTATAATTTGAAGTCAGGTGATGTGTTTCCTCCAGTTTTGTTCTTTTTACTCAGAATAGCTTTATCTATTTGGGATCTCTGGTGGTTACATACAAATTTTAAGATTTTTTTTTCTATTTCTGTAAAGAATGTTATTGGTTTCTTGATAGAGATTGCATTGAATCTGTAGATTGCTTGGGGTGGTATGGACATTTTAACAATATTTTTTTTCCAATTCATCAGCATAAAATATCTTTCCATTCTTTGTGTCTCCTTCAATTTCTTTCATCAATGTTTTATAGTTTTATTGTAGAGATCTTTCGTTCCTTTAAGTTTATTCCTAGGTATTCAATTTTATTTGCAGCTATTGTAAATGGGATTACTTTTTAGATTTCTTTTTCAGATTGTTTGCTGTTGGCATATACAAATACTACTGATTTTTGTATGTTGATCTTGTATTTTACAACTTTACCAGATTGTTTATCAATTCTAACAGTTTCTTGATGGTGTGTTTAGGCTTTTCATAAAACCAAAAATCTTTTGTATAAGATCATATCATCTGCAAAATGGGATAATTTGACATCTTTCTTTCCAATTTGGATGCCCTATATTTCATCCTCTCATCTGATTGCTTTAGCTAGGACTGCCAGTACTACCTTGCATAGCAGTGGTGAAAGTGGGCATTATCAGATGTTCCAGATATAAGAGGAAAGAATTTAAGTTTTTTCCCATTCATTATGATACTAGATGTGGGTTTGTCATATATGTCTTTTATTATATTGAGGTATGTTCCTTCTATATCAAGTTTTTTAGCATTATTAATATTCTTTAGCTGTGTCTCCACCCAAATCTCATCTTGATTTGTAGCTCCCACAATTCCCATGTATCTTCTCAGTGGAAGATAATTAAATCATGGAGGCAGTTTCACCCATACTGTTCTAATGGTGGTGAGTAAGTCTTATGAGATCTGATGGTTTTATAAGAGTCTTCCCCTTTTGCTTGGTTCTCATTCTCTCTCTTCCCTGCTGTGATGAAAGACCTGCCTTTTGCCTTTAGCCCTCTGCCATGATTATGAGACCTCCCCAGCCACATGGAACTGTAAGTCCATTAAACTTCCTTTTCTTTATGAACTACCCAGTCTTGGGTATGTCTTTATCAGCAGCATGAAAACAAACAAATACAGTAAATTGCTGCCAAAGCAGTGGGGCACTGCTGTAAAGATACATGAAAATGTGGAAGTGACTTTGGAGCTGGGTAACAGGCAGAGGTTAAAACAGTTTGGAGGGCTTAAAAGAAGACAGAAAATGTAGGAAAGTTTGGAACTTCCAAGAGACTTTTTGAATGGCTTTTATCAAAATGCTGCTAGTGATATGGACAATGAAATCCACGATGAGGTGGTCTCAGATGGAGATGAGATACTTCTTGGGAACTGAAATAAAGGAGACTCTTGCTATGTTTCAACAAAGAGACTGGCAGCATTTTGTCCCTGCCCTAGAGATTTGTGGAACTTTGACAATTAGGGAGATGATTTAGGGTATCTGGCAGAGGAAATTTCTAAGCAGCAAAGCAATCGAGATGTGACTTGGGTGCCGTTAAAATCATTCAGTTTTAAAAGGGAAACAGAGCATAAAAGTTCAGAAAATTTACAGTCTGACAATGTGATAGAAAAGAAAATCCCATTTTCTGAGACGAAATTCAAGTTGCCTGCAAAAATTTGCATAAGTAATGAGGACCCAAATGTTCATTGCCAGGCCATTGGAAAAAATGTCTCCAGGCATGTCAGAGACCTTCACTGTGATTGGTCCCTCCCAACACAGGCCCAAAGGCCTAGGAGGAAAAAATTATTTTGTGGGCCAGGCCCAGGGCCCCCCTGCTGTGCACAGCCTAGGGACTTGGTGCCCTGTGTCCCAGCTGTACTAGCCAGGGCTAAAAGGGGCCAAGTTACAGGTTGGGCTGTGGCTTCAGAGGGTGCAAGCCTGAAGCCTAGGCATTTTCCACATGATGTCAATCCAAGGTACATGAAAGTCAAGAATTGAAAGTTGGAAACCTCCACCTGGGTTTCAGAGTCTGTATGGAAATGCCTGAATGCTCAGGCAGGTTTGCTGCAGGGGCAGGCTTTTATGGAAAACCTCTTCTAGGGCAGTGTGGAAAGGAAATGTGGGGGCAGAGCCCTGACACAGAGTCCATACTGGGGCACCACCTAGTGGAGCTGTGAGAAGAGGACCACAGTCTCCCAAACCCCAGAAAGATAGATACATCAACAGCTTTCACTGTGTACCTGGAAAAGCCACAAACACTCAATGCCAGCCCATGAACACAGCCAGGAGAAAGGCTAGGCACTGCAAAGCCCTGGGGTGGTGCTTCCCAGGACCATGGGAATCCATCTCTTGCCTCAGTCTGACCTGGATGTGAGACATGGAGTCAAAGAGATAATTTGGGAGCTTTAAGATTTCACTGCTTCCTGAATTTTGGACTTGCATAAGGCCTATAGCCCCTTCATTTTGGCCAATTTCTCCCATTTGGAATGAGTGTATTTATCCAATGCCTGTACCCACATTTTTTCTAGGAAGTAACTAACTTGGTATTGAGTTTACTGGTTCACAGGCAGAAGGGACTAGCCTTGTCTCAGATGAGACTTTGGACTGTGGACTTTTGAATTCATGCTGAAAAAAAATTCTTTTAATGAATGTATCTCTCTGTGATCTCAATCATTTTGAAAGCTGATTTTTCAGAATTTTTTCTGGCTTCTCCCAAGATTCCAAGTAACTTATAGTCTTTCTCCAAACACTCACCATTACTAGCTATTTTGTTTATTTACTCTCTTTTCATACTCCTCACCAACACCTCCTTCCCAAAGCTGTGCTGCCTGCACATGGCTCATTCTTTTTTCTATTTTATATGGTCTGCTAAGAAGGATTATCTGCTTCCTCATCAGAATGTGTTTCCTCTCAGGAATAATTTTCCTCATCATCTCTTGAATATGTTTTTCATATTGCTGTCAAATAGTGTACGATGGCTAAATATCTATATTTTGTGAGACCAACAAAAGTTTTACAATTATACACATATTTTTGTTTTCTCTAAATGCAAATTTTCAAATGGTCAAATGAAATAAGAGCCTTGCTCAATTTGTTGATGTGCATTTTTACTCCTCTTCTCTATTCCATGCTAAAGTAGAAGAAATCAAAGAATTTTCATGAAATCCTGTATATGATTTAAAATTGAAAACTTATACTTTATATGTGATTTGTGCTTTAAGTTATCTTATAAACAAAATATTAATTAATATTTTTCCAATAACAATTATGATCCACTTTGGTTCAGAAGCAAACTTAGAGTCATGTGATAACAATGATCTATGCCTACAGGATTGCTAGTTACATATGGAATATTCATAGCAACTTACTACTGCTGGTGTTCCTATTATTTGTTATCCTACACAGTTTTAAGTCATGTTCTCCAGCTAATAACAACGAAACTTTTCATGTTAATATTAGCTAAACTTTTTGAGGAAGTTATATCTTTTGGGACGAAGTAAAAACAAAAAAGTGTAGAATGCATTGCAAACCAGGTAGAAATAATACATACATTTATTAGCTTTTTGCATCATAACTCATTTTTCCTCCATTGATTCAAATGATTCAAATAATTCTCTGAGACAAGTTCATTAAAAAATAATGAATAAACTCATAACTCATGGAATTTCTGGACCTAAGTGAAGACTTATAGTAAAGTTGTAAAATCACCTTGCTTTTGTAGTCTGACCATGATATGCATCACAACTGGAGGAAATGTTTGAATCAGAATGAAGTGAACAAGTTAAGATTTTATTGCAGTCAGAGATAATAAGAAAAATAAAGTTCTTAAACTATTTCTCTGAGCAAATAACCAAGGGCTATAAAAACATGTCTGTTAAGGGATCATGGAGACATTTTGCCCATGCGCTAGGGATTTGTGGAACTTTGAACTTGAGTGAGATGATTTAGAGTATCTGGTAGAAGAAATTTCTAAGGAGCAATGCATTCAAGAAGCGACTTGAGTGCTGTTTAAAGCATTCAGTTTCAAAAGAGAAACAGAGCATAAAAGTCTAGAAAATTTGCAGCCTGATAATGCAATAGAAAAGAAAATCCCATTTTCTGCAGAGAAATTCAAGCTAGCTTCAGAAATTTGCATAATTAACCAGGAGTCAAATGTTAATCATGAAGATGATGGGGAAAATGTCTCTAGGACATATCAGAGACCTTTATGCCAGCCCCTCCCATCACAAGCCTGGAGGTGTAGGAGGAAAACGTGGTTTCCTAGGTGCCCCATGCGAGCCCGAAGTCTTGGCAGCTTCCACAAGATGGTGAGCTTGCAAGTGCACAGAAGTCAATGATTCAGGTTTGGGAACCTCTGCCTGGATTTCAGAGGATGTATGGAAATGCCTGAATGCCCAGGCAGAAGTTTTCTGTGGGGCAAGGCCCTCATGGAGAACCTGTACTGGGGCAGTGCAGAAGGGAAGTGTGCAGTCAGAGCCCCCACACGAGTTCCTACTGAGACACTGCCTAGTGGAGCTGTGAAAAGAGGACCAATGTCCTCTAAACCCCAAAATGGTAGCTCCATGGATAGCCTGCACTGTACACCTGGAAAAACAACAGACACTTAATGCCAGCCCATGAAAGCATCTGAGAGGGAGGCTGTACCCTGCAAAGCCACAGGGGCAGAGCTGCCCAAGACCATAGAACCCACCTCTTACATCAGCATGACCTGGATGTGAGACATGGCATCATCAAAGTCGACCATTTTGGAGCTTTAAGATTTGACTGCCCTGCTGGATTTTTTATTTGCATGGGGCCTGTAGCCCCTTTGTTTTGGCCAATTTATCCCACATAGGATGGCTGTATTTACCCAATGCTTGTACCCTCACTGCATCTAGGAAGTAACTAACTTGGTTTCGATTATACAGGCTCATAGGTGAAAGGGATTTGCCTTGTCTCAGATGAGACTTCGGACTGTGAACTTTTGAGTTAATGCTGAAATGAGTTAAGTTTTTGCAGGATTACTAGAAAGGCATGATTGGTTTTGACATGTGAGGACATTAAATTTTGGAGAGGCCAGGGTAGAAAGATAGGGTTTAGTTCTGTGTCCCCACTGAAATCTCACTCTGTAACTCCCATAATTCCCATGTATTGTGGGAAGGCCCTGGTGGGAGATAATTAAATCATGGGCGCAGGTCTTTCTTGAGCTGTTTCCATGATAGTGAATAAGTCTCACTAGATCTGATGGTTTTAAAAACTGGAATTTCCCTGCATAAACTCTCTTCTCTTGTCTGCCGCCATGTGAGACATGCCTTTCACCTTCCATCATGATTGTGAGGCCACCCCAGCCATGTGGAACTGTAAGTCCTTTAAACCTCCTTCTTTTATAAATTGCCTATGCTCAGGTATGTCCTTATCAGTGGTGTGAAAACAAACTAATACAGATGGTTATTGTTGCTATCGTTATCTATTTTTTTTTCTTTTTTTAAGTGTAAGGTATCACTTTTTTGTCAGATTTCAATTAGAGAAACAGAATCAGCAGGAAGTATATATTAAGGGATTTATTGCAAGGAATTATCTTTCTTGATTTTGGGGTCTGGCTAGACAACTACAAAATCCATTGGGATGGCTGTCAGAAAGTAGAGGCTGAAACTTTTGTGCAGGAGCTGAAGCTATAAATCCACAAACAGAATTCATTCTGCTCTTGGAAAACCTCAGTTCTGCTCTTGGAAAACCTCAGTTCTGCTCTTAAGGCCCTTAAACTTGTTGAATTGGGTTTGCCCAGTTTATCTAAAATAATCATCTCAAATCAATCGATTATAAATATCAATCATATCATAGTAGGATTTCCATTATTAATGGCCTTAATAGTAAGACATAAAATAGCAACCACAAAATAATTGTGACAAATAAAAATATATATATTGCTACCAAGTCTACAAGTTCACTAGGTGACCTTCTTCGCTCACTTGATGTTGGCTGATCTTGCCCATGAATCTGCATACAATAGACAGGTTGTAGCATGCTACTCTAGTTTGGCCTTAGCTGAAGTCAGTCAGTCCTCCTCCATGTCGTCTCTCATCCTTCAGTTGGTTAACTCAGGACTTATCCTTATGGTGGTGGCTGGGATTCAAAGATAGAGCAGGAGTGCACACAGCTATTAGAGTCTTAGTTTCACTTCTACCACATTCCATTGGCCAAAGAAAATAACTATGAAAGCCAAAATTCAAGAAATGGGGAAGTTAATATCATCTCCCAATGGAAGGAGCTACAAAGTCATGTTTTATATGGCATGCATATAGAAGAGCTAGAAAATTGAGACCATTTTTTACAATAAATCTATGAAATCTAATAAATAAAAAATAAACTAAAAACCTATAATGATTTCTGAGTCATCTAATATGTTGTTTTAATAAAAATTTGACATCCTGCTCATATGAATGGCAAAAAGTTCTAATTTTCTGCCAATACAAAGTGGACCTAGAACATCATCTAAATGTCACACCAGTTTGAAGTGCAGTAAGGTACAATTCAATTATTATCCAGCATTATTTAGAAGACAGAATACAAAAGTTAAGAAGGCAGATTGTAAAACCAAGTTGTAGTTCAGGCGTTGTATAAGAGACAGTTCAAATAAAAAAGGAGGTAAAAAATCGAGTTCACACAAAAATAAGTTGAAATTATTAGACTTTTTAAGAAAAACTGGCAGACATTAATGAAATTGAAGAAGCCAAGGAACCAGAGATCAGAGTGTGGGTGAAATATATGGATGGAGGCGAGACCTGCCTTAGCCTTTGTGAGACCTAGGGCCAGATAACAAATGATGATCTCCACACTAGATACCTACACATTTAAAAATTATAATGAAAGCTAGCAAATTGTTATGTAAAATATGTCTACTGTCATCTCTTGACTAACCCACCCTTATCACAACCCAGGAGGGGTGGAGTGCCACACAGGAATGGACAGAACAGCAAGAGCCAGCCCCAGTTCTCAGCCTGTAATCTTGTCTCCCAGCCTGTGTTCATCCCACACCAACACATCTGGTCCATCCTGTGACTCAGCATGCAGTCTGAGAAGGAAGTCCAGAGGCTCCGAGTGGGCACTTGCATTTGGCCTCATGAAAGCCTCAGCTCATCAGAGGGCTTGTAGCCAAAGGAGAAGCACAGAAGGGTTTTTTATAAAGGTAACCTTTTTTGCCTAGGACTAAGGGGTAGTATTGTAGTAACAAAGATTTGAAGAATAGAAATCTGTGGAATTTAAAAATCTAATCTCTAAATAATTAAAGGGAACCATAAAATATATGTTCAATGTTTTGCTAAAGTAAAAAGAAGATATTAAGATTGAGGTAAGTAAGACACTGGATAAAGCTGGTCTGCAGATAAATAAACTTTGGGATACTGAAGTGCCCAGGGCAAGAACCAAAGATAGAATAAGGAGGACCCTGACATCAGGTGTCAAAAGCTATGATGAATGAAAGAAACAGTGAGGTTCAAGAAAGGGCAGAATGAGCAGAAATGATGGCATAAAAACCCTGTATCACCAAATGGCAGACTATAGCACAGGTGGATTTGGGAGAACATGGACGTGGAATCACTTGGAAGACATGTGAAGAGCAAGAAAAAGACGATTGATTCCACCTCCTACTCTTATCAAGAGAATGTCATATGAAAACAAGCACCCATTATTTAAAGGCTGTGGAAGAACCAAGTTTCAGATTAAAAAGAAGGTAAAGGAAGCAATGAGAATGAAGCAATATGAAGGGGTAACTTTCTAAGGCTCTGTGGTAGTGGAGCCATGACCACATTTCCCCCAACTCATCACCAGGGCCACACACAGTGCCCAGCATACTGTATGTGCCTCATTAAAATGGCCAAATTTATGAATTAACATTTGACAGAATAAAAACTTTCTAACAGTCATTCTTTCCAAGGAACACATCAAATATTATAAAGAATGGTGTAGACCTTCAGAAAGGGGACCACATAAAGCATTAGATGGCTTTTCAGTTCTGTTCCAAAATTGTGAGTCTACTATGCTGGTTAGGGTATCTGAATTTCGGTGCCCCAGTATTTGTAACACAAATGTAAATTTCAATTGAAACACACACCCATAGGTACATTGCACAAGATTTTTAAGTTATTATGTCTATAATTTAAAACTGAAAAGCCCAACTATCTTTAGGGTATAAATATCACAGAGCTCCACTATGATTTTAATATTTAGAGAAAAAATGTCAAAAGGAATGTGGCCATCTCCTAACGAATGCAATTACTAAAAATATCATCAATTAGAAATGATTTTCACATCAACAGAGCCATCATAACAGTGTTTTTGAAACTACAGGTGGCAGCCTATTAGTTGGTCATGAGCAGAATGTTTTGATGAAATAAAAAATGTAAAACACATCTCACATTGTACATAAGTATTGCTTGATTAAACTCACCTTGGTTATGGATCATAGATATTAAAGGATTTTTAAATGCTTTATTATTTGTTGTGTATTTATTATTGCTGAAACATTTTTAGAGTACCTACTGTGATAACATTCGGAGGTAAATCTCATTTTAAGAGAAATGGAAAGTTTCTTTAGAGCTCATAACTGAATGGCAACAGCAGATAATTATGCAAGCAGTGAAGCATGAAAATAGAAAAGTGTAGTTGTCAAACGAGATCATAAGTTACTCAAGAGGTAAGGAAAACCACTTTAGAGAAAGTATGGGTTAAACTAATACTTAAAGAATGAGTAAGGGTGAGCTTAGCATTCAGTCAGGCTAGTATATTTTATACAGGAGAATAGCAAGGGGCAAGAAGAAAATATGTTAAGAAACTGAAAGGAATCTAACCAACTTAGAGCATAGAGTGTGAGAAAGTTAATAACTGGAGATGAGGATGGCAGAGTAAACAGGGGCCAGATTATACATGACCTAATGGACCATATACAGCAATTTGAACCTTAAAGCAGGATACTTGGAAACCTGCGACGGATTATAAACTGGTTAGTAATATAATCAAATTTTAATCTCAGCAGAGTAGAAAATATAAAAAGAAAGGAGTAAGACAGGAGATTAGGTGACAAGTCAGGAGACACCCATCCAAGTGAGAGGTGCTGATAAGTTGGCCCAGGGTGGTGAGTGAGGATGAGGAAGTATCATTTAATTGGATGTTGGCACAAGACCCCATAACTCTTGCCCACTGAGGTTGGAATAGGGGAATACAAGCTCATTTGTGGTATAATGAATCTGTTCAGCCTAGGTATTAGTCAACTTTGAAGGGCTTGACAGACATCTAAGTGTCTATGGCCATGAGGCAGATAAACAAAAGGCCCAGACCCCAGCAGAGAGGTCTGCCCCAAGGATATTAATATGCTTAAACCCTTAGTGAATAAATAGTAACTGGACATTTTCAGGGTTCAAATAACCATGAGAAGACAAAATTGGCCCTAACTGAAAGCCTACACATTATGAATTTTGGTTATGTTCACTAACCATCTGCAAATGAAACACATACATAATAAAACTTACCTAGTCACATAAATGGAAAAATAATACAATACCATAACTATAGAGAAGAAAACACAAAGAGGTGCTTTATAATGCTTCAATATGCAAATGTACATTTCTAAGAAAATAATAGTGAATAATATTTATTCTCTACATAGGACAATGGTGAACATAGCAGCTACAGACTTAATAAATCATGGTCTATAAATGATTTTGATTCCACAAAGAACATTGCCTCTGAGGACACAACTTTATAAAATGGTAAGAAACTCTTGAGTAAACTTAATTATACCATATACATTCTTCCTCAAGTACCACAGTTGTTTTAATCCTGGAAATTTTAGAGCATAAGAAAATGACACAAGCAAACAAAAAAAAATGCTTTGTTTATATTTGAAACAAAAAATTTGCTTATTTATAATTAGGTTTAGCATCCCCTTCCCTGTCACTTATGTCTATATCAGGCAGGACATTTGAAAGTTACATGAAGCCCGGGCAAGTTCTTCACTGTACCAGTCTCTACCAGGGTTTTGAAAGATGTTTCATATCTCTGACCCAGTCTTGTTAATAAAGCTGATAGCTCAACACCTCAAATGCTGTGACAACTAAAAGCACTACATTTCTAAAATAGTCCATAGGGAGTGTTGAAACCCCAACTAAATATGGCCTGAGAAGGACTCTGTATTTCTATATTTGAGTCCTTGTGGAGGAACTGTAACCTAGCTTAATAGGTAGATAAGATTGAAAACCTAATTTAGGAGTATGTTCCTGTAACAATAGCTGAGTCTTGGCCAATCCTGGTGGCTGTATTTCAACCATTCATACACTCCTGAGTGTTCGAACTATGTTCAAATAAGGCAAACATCAACCTGTAACCAATCCAGCTGTTCTGTACCTCACTTCCAATTTCTGTACATCATTTCCCTTTTTTTGCCTGTAAATTCTTCTTCCACCACATGGCTGTGCTGAAGTCTCTGTGAATCTGCTGTGATTTTGGGACTCCCTGATTCATGATTCATTCACTGCTCAATTAAACTCCTTTAAATGTAATTTGGCTGCAGTTTGTCTTTCATCAGGAGAAACTTGAATGCTGATTTAGAATAGAAAATAGAAGAATGGAGATTTCTAAGGAAACAGAGAACAAGAATGATGGAGGGGGGAATTCCTTAAATTTATTACAATTATCTCATTTTTTTTTTTTTTGAGACAGAGTGTCGCCCTGTTGCTCAGGCTAGAATGCAATGCCATTATCTCAGCTCAGTGCAACCTCCACTTCCCAGGTTCAAGCTATTCTCCTGCCTCAGCCTCCCAAGTAACTGGGACTATAGGCACCCACCATCATGCCTGGCTAATTTTTGTATTTCTAGTAGAGATGCATTTCATCATGTTGGCCAGGCTGGTCTCGAACTCTTGACCTCAGGTAATCTGCTGGCCTCAGCCTCCCAACCTGCAACCATCTCATTTTTTATCTGACACCTAAACAGCACTTAACAGCACTAAATCTACCAACATGGTGATCATGGAGGGCTGTTAAGATAGCCTTTGTAGGAACACAGGACTGATTTCTGGGAGCTGAAGAATGATCATACAAATACAAGTTACAGGGGTAGGCCAGATCCAAACACAGGTTTATTAACTTAATTTGATGTTTGTTTTGTGGGCTGCTTTGTTTCGTGTCTTAGATTGAAAGACTTGAACATGTATAAATGAAGGAAGGCATGAGTGGACACAGAGAAGTTAAATATGCAGGAGAGAGTTTAAGTATTTTTTACCTGATTAAGAGAAAGATGGAGGAATCCAAAACACAGTGGGATTTGCTCCATGCTGCCGAAGGGAAAATCTGATTTACATGTAGATGCAAGTAAGTTCGTGGGTTGGGCACCAAGAGACTGAGAGGTTCTCTTCCACAGGCTGGCATTTCCTCAGTGATGTCAGAGAGGCTGGGATCAAAGGGAACCAGACAGGAAGTGGAAGGACTTGAAATGTCAAAAGAGCATATTTGAAGTACTTGCTGTGGACAATGGGAAAAGTTGAACAGATAAATGTTATTTTTCACATGGGGGGTAGACGGCTATCTAAGCTGATATGTAGCATTGATCAGAAGATTTTTATACATGTTGAATATTGAAGATAAGTGTTCTGAAAAACATACAGTTCTAATAAACTAACATAAAATAATATTTTTCAACAACTTTGAGGGAAAGATTGTTTAACGCCACAGGAATTGCTTGGATGCTGGAGAAGAACATGGACTGCAACAGAGGGCCATTTCCTCTGTGTAAAATTTATAAACTAACAACAAAATACTTCTGGCTTTTTTTTTTTTTTTTTTTGAGTCAGCATCTTGCTCTGTCGCCCAGGCTGGAGTGAGTGCAATGGTGCAGTCTTGGCTCACTCCAAACTCCACCCCTGGATTCAAGTGATTCTTCTGCCTCAGGCTCTTGACTAGCTGGAACTACAGGTCTACACCACCACTTCCAGCTGATTTTTGTGTTTTTTGTAGAGGTGAGTTTCACCATATTGGCCAGGCTGGTCTCGAACTCCTGACCTCAAATGATCCTTTCACCTTGGCCTCCCAAAGTGCTGGGATTATAGGCATGAGCCACCACACCTGGCCATTTCTTGCTTTCAAAGCAAGAGCTTAGCACATGCTTTAAACCTACACACATTATATTCAGTCAGGTAATGAGTCATTAATAAGGTTTAGTTCTTCTATCTACTTTTACCTATCATTGTAAGTTGTTTCAAGACGCGTTCAAAAAGGGAAGGAAAATATTCGAACCACTTTGCAAGAGGTTAAGTTTAAGGCAAGTTTTAGGAGTTCCACACTCCTAAATGGACTGTATTATGTTTGCAAAAGTTAACCAAATGGACTGTATTATGTTTGCAAAAGACTTTCCAGTATTAATAAACACAGAGACTCTACCTCTTTGTTGCAGAAATGAGGAAGGAAATCAATAGGAGGAAAGGGATTGCATCCCAGTGCCATCTCAAGGGTGATTCTTTCAAGACTTCTGAAATAATTCAAGAGCTTAAGTACTTCCTCCTTTTTGGAAACCTGAGTAGTTGTATTTTAAACCTACATCCTTTCCCTAGTAGAGATGAGGAATTAGTAGCTCTGAAAAACTGGATTTAAGAAACATTTACACCTCTGTTTGGTGCTGTGGAAATGCTAAAATGACAAGCCACAAAACAGTTCACCAGCAAGCTCTGGAGAATGACTCATTTGTACGTATTTGGGACACAAAACAGGGATCACGGCATAGAGGCTGAAAGCATCAAACCTTGACTCATATCTAGAATTCAATTCTGGTCGTATGACTCATTAACTGTGTCACTAACTTTGCATAAGTTACTCTTCCAGGCTTTAGTTCTCTTTTCTATCAATACATGTGAGAAACTACAAAGTGCATATAATAATGCTTATCATGCATAAAATGAGTAACATACTGAAGACAGAAGCTATTGTTAAGTGATGTGGAGGTCAATTTAAACCGAAAGGTGGTAAAGCACAGAGAAAAAGCCCTTTCTTTTTCCAAACCCTCACTCTTATTTCAGGCCAGATTCAAAATCCAAAGTCATCTTCAAGCCAAAACCTTCCAGAAAAATAAGTTTATAACCTATAAGTTGTCAGCATGACCACATTGAAATGTTTCCCTTGGCGAAGGTCATCCTTGGAGAGAGGCTTTCATTTGGGAGCTATATATATTAGATTTTGCTATCAGAAAATTCCCCACCTCCAAACATCTAAATTACATCAGCTGTAATCTGATTACTCTTGAATTTACTTCAACAGCACCAAAAATCATGTTCTATCTTTAGGGCTTATATCACTGCCATGACAAATACCACTGAAAATGATAATAATTGTTCCTCTGGACTTATCAATCCTCTTACAACAGCTCTTTTTGGGTTAATGACCCAATGTGAAACCACTTCATTCTAAATAAACCCGTAAAAATACATTTACCACCTCAGCAAACCTTTAAAATGCATGGGCTCTGATTTAATACACCAAAATAAAGAGTAAAGTTTTTTCTTTAACCTCTGACTTAATAATGCTGAGTATATCTGGAGTGTATTTCACATAGCCTCCAATTTTATCAATCTTTATGTAAAACCTAAGCAACTTTTAAAAAAATTATCACTCCTTCTATGTTGTCCCATACTTTTAGTTGATGTTAAGAAAAGCACAAAATTTCTGAGTGTTGTCAAATTAAGATCATGTACAACCAATGGGTCTATTACTTATTATAAAAATTATCTTTAAAACCTCTTGCTTCAGGAAGGCATTATAATCCTCATTTTAAACCATAGAACGAAGGTCCCAGTGAATGACAGAGCTAGAATATAGGTTTGATTCCTGTAGACTGTTCACTTCCCCTGATCTCTCTCTCAGTCAGGAAATATTAGTGCCCACAAGTCCCAATATGTCTCTGCTGGGATTTAAGAAAAATTCTATGGAAAGAGTAAGATGTCATGGAAAAAACAGGACTCACTCTACCTTCGACCTACCTTCTTTCAAGTCTCTCTCATCCAGCGTTCATATGCTCCCACCCCCAGAATGGGAGAAAACAGCAGTACCTTTGAATCTGTTAATAATATTCATAGTTGCCATTCCTAACATATGTGGAAGCCAGAATATGTTTATAATAAGTATAGTAAATTAATAATAATATATATGTATAATCTCAATTTTGGAAGAAAAAGTGTTCGTATTATTTGCACAAGCATAGGTAAAAATCTAAGAGATTATATCGTTTCTGCAGAAAAAATAAAATTTGGGATGGGAGGAGACCCTAATTTTTTACTTCATCCAATTCAAACGTAAGTTGTTTTTATAAGAAATGAATACTGCTTTTGAAATAAAAGAAAAATTACTAAAAGAAGTAATGACATAAAAATCAGGACTGTGGCTATCTTTGGGGAGAATGAGAGATTGGAGTAATATTTGAGAAGGTTCATGAGGAGAGATTATGTGGGTAATATTGATATTTTAATTTTTTCTTTTTCTTTTTTTCTTCAGAGGCAGGGTCTCGCCCTGACACCCAAGCTGGAGTGCAGTGGTGGGATCACTGCTAATTACAGCCTCAGTCTCTGGAGCTCAAGCCATCCTCTCACCTCAGCCTCCCAGAGCAGCTAGGACCACAGGCGTGTGCCACCATGCTCAGCTAATTTTACTTTATTTTATTTTTTTAGAGACAGCATCTCACCTTATTGACCTGGCTGGTCTAGAACTCCTAGGCTCAAGAGTCTGCCCCCTTGGCCTTCCAAAATGCCAGGATTACAGACATGAGCCACCACACCTGACCAATATTTTAATTTTTGATCTAGGTAGTGGTTACTTGACTTATCAGTTCATAATACTTTTTTGATTTTCACATCTTTCTTTTCTATCATTTTAATAAAACTGCTTTTAAAAAGACTCATCATAATCAATTACCAATACGTTCAGGTTAATCACACTTCCAGATTTTACTCCTGTTTCCCAGTGTCATGTTGATAACTCTGACTTGTGCTCCCCAAAGTTTTCTAATTTGGATGGTAAATTACATGGTTTTCTATAAATAACCTACTAGTATTGTGGTACTTTTAAAGCTAAAAGAAGCCTTAGAAGTCAACTAGGGCCCAGTGGTTTCCAAAATGTTGCCCAGAAAGCATTCTGAAATGTGTGGTAAAGTTTTTGGTTGTCCCAGTGCCTAGAAGGACTGTGGGTATTTAGCAAATGGTAGCCAATGGTGCTTATTTCTCTACAGTAGGATAGAACTGCACCATGGAATGTGATCTCAGTTTTGTTTTAAAGATAAAATACTGAAATCCAAAATGTTAAGTGGATTGCCTGAGTACATTCTTAATAAACAGTAGATCCCATGACTAAAACCTTGGGTTCTTGCCTTATCTACCAACCTTGTTAGGCACTACACCAAAACCAAAAATCTGTTCTCTCCATCTTTCCTTTCTTCCTTCCCTTTTCTCTTCATCCTTTTCTCATTTGACTTTCAAACTAAAAATGTGGGTTTTTAAAACCGACAAAATAATGGCAATACCATTCAACTTTTACTTATAAGTAGTAGAAAATTCAGTTTAGCATCAGAAAGCAGGGAATTGTTTATTAGCTGACTGCAATAAGTAATTCGGGGGTAAATCAATCTGAAACACAGATTAAAGACATAAAATCTCACTTCTTCTAACCCTTCTATACTCCCTCCAGTTTTTTTTTTTCCCCTCACCACTCTGCCAAGCTCAGTTGCCTATTCCCCAGAATACAGGATGCAACATCTGTGGTGGCTTCCATTGAGATTCATTTTCTAGATTTTCATTAAAATAGCAACTGAATTCACTCAATAAAATGTTGCTTATCCTAATAAAGCCCTTTAGAGCCTTGCAAATTTGCATTTAATACTCTTTAGTGACATTACAACATTAATAATCTGTGCCTAAAGAGCAATAAAAAAAAACCTTTATACTTTCTATTTAATAGTGGTAGCTTCATAACCCTTCATTTTCATGTGACTCGGATCTTAACATACCTTAAGTGGAATTGCTGACTTAGGCTGAGTGAATCTGAGACTTCTTATAATCTATTGGTCCTCCCTATATTTCCCAGTCATGAAAAATAACACAGATACATTGCAAGCCCCACAGTATGAGCCTTAAGCATCTCCTTAAGAATTAATGATTTCTGATTTACCCAAAGTCTTTTCATATCTAATGGATCTGAGAGAGGAAGGGAATAAAAAGAAATGGAGGTGGAGAAGTAAGGGCTATAAGTTCCCACAAATTATCTATTCCTTGTGGAGAAATTCCTCACTACTAAAAACTGTACTGAAGACATTGTGCAGTTAGCTGGAAGGCTTTGAAAATAAACCAATAAACAGGAGACCAGCAGGTATGATCCAGGAAACTCACATGTGCAGATGTTTTTTTCCTTCAAATCATTGCCAAAAAAATCATATCCAGCAACAATTTGTGTCTTTTTTGGCATCTGAACACAATCTGATGGAAGAGTCATTTTTATTTCTCCATTGTGTTCGAGATCCATTTTGGAAAAAAATCAGAGAAGGTAAAAGAGTATTGGAAACTGAGAGATCCACTAGTGGAAAGACAAAGGTGCGCACCCTGCATTTTCCAGGAGCGCATCTGGTGTGTTGCAATAGTAATTCGTTTGAGCCCTATCCGGGCTCAAACTACTATTTAATGTTCAGAGTCTCAGATTTGCTCTGAGCTCAAGTACAATTATAATAATTTTAAGGCTTAATGAAAACAGAGACAAAGCCATAGAATATCATGAAGCATATCAGCCTAATGCATCTGGAGTAGAAACAAACCAAAGGGAAAGAAATGAAAGAAAACTAAAAAAAGAAGATGAATATATCAAAATTGTCATATAACAATAAAATAATATAGTTTGAAATGCAAAACAATAGTAAGGAAGAGAAGGAGGTGGCTAGTGAAGTTCGATGCTGAAAAAAATATTCACTAATTAAAAGGAGAGAAAAACGTTCTAACTAAGCAAGAATGTAAGTGAATAACGCACTTTAGAGTTGAATACAAACGACCAGGAACTTGAAGCTCCCATGTCTTTACTCAGATAAAAGTTCCCTGACAGAGGGAAGCAGCATCTGCTCTGGTGACTTCATGAAGGAATGAATATATCTAAAAGACAATGATTCAGGCAAAAAGAATAAGGAGAGAATTTGACAATGGGAGTACAGAAAACATGCAATACTATTTTAAAAATTTGAAAATTGAGGAAATGGTCTAATTGTCTTTAAAAGAATATATCTCAGCAAAATGACACAATGGAAGATTAAGCCTGAATTTAATGACCATTTGAAAACATGGCATCACAAAACCAATAACTTCTATTTTAAAAAGTACAAACCAATTTACAAATGGCTTTAAGCAAATTTTTATGAAACTTCTTCAAATGCAGGATAAATGTAAACGCATCTGATTCCTACTCTGGAGTTGTACCAAACCCAAGCAATGACAGTACAAAATAAAGAATCAGGCTGGGCACTGTGGCTCACACCTGTAATCCCAGCACTTTGGGAGGCCAAGGCAGGCAGATCATCTGAGGTCAGGAGTTCAAGAACAGCCTGGTAAACATGCTAAAACCCCCGTCTCTACTAAAAATACAAAAATTAGCTGGAGATGGTAGCGCCTGCCTATATTCCCAGCTACTCCAGAGGCTGAGGCAGGAGAATCACTTGAACCTGGGAGGTGGAGGTTGTAGTGGGCCAAGATCATGGCACTGCACTTCAGCCTGGGTGACAGAGCATGACTTTGTCTCTAAATACATACATACATACATACATACATACATACATATCAGAGAGTAACCTCATGTAGATTAGACAAAAGCAGGGGATCTTGCAAATTAGTAGGAAAAAGATGATCTATAATTCAGTAAATGTTTCTTACCCTTCATATAAACAAAGATAAAATTAAAGTCCCAGATCTCACATGTAAAAACACATGCAGTAAAAAACCTTTTAAAAATCTTTTCATCGAAAGATGTACAAATGCTACAAGAGTTTTTCCTATCCAATAAGCTGTTCTTATACATTATTTTCTTATATTTTAAATATCATGAAAGGGCACAGAAAATCACAATTTAGGATGAGAAACAAAAGTCTGTGGCATACTGGGAGATGCAGTGAATTGTGTATTTTTAAAGTGCCTATAAGAAAATCTAAAATATCAAACTTGCCATTATTCCAATGTTTGAAGAGGTACTTTCTTTACCCAATCTCTTATCATTTATTTAAATAGGTAACCTTTTTTTTTTAAGAAATGCTTTCAGATCTGATTTGTAATTTACCCATTAGTTAAAGAATAAGCTTTACTTCTTGTAGAGAAGAAACTAGTAAACATTCACTGAGATGATCAACTTCATTAACCTTCTTAATTCATTTTCACTCACTAGATGCTACGAGCCTAAGTAAGAGAAGGCAAATTTTTTTTCCACTGAAACAAAGACATCTCAGTTTGGATAAATATACTATTTATAAGGAAGGAAAGTGGAGTTTCTCTATTAACTACAGAATGAACATGAGTGTTAAAAAACAAAGAGCAGAAATTTGGCTTTTCATTTTAGTTTCTGCACTAGCTCTGTTCTTTGAAATATTAAAATGTATTTGTATTTGTTTTGCAAAAACAGGAATAAAATCAAGCTACTTCACAGAACCCATAAAAAGCATGATAATAAATAATATAACATGAATAGAATTGTACATAAAACATATGTAAAAATAAGGAAATAGTTGCATATATGTTATTACATATGAACATGAAAAGAGCATAATAATGTGTATGAGTGACCTTCATCTGCACTGAATTACTTCACTTGTGATGAAGATAAAGGATCATACAAAATTCAAATCAGTGTGAATTTTTCTCAAGAGTAAAAATTTTACTGAATATAGTGTGTTTGGTGTGTGTGTGTGTGTGTGTGTGTGTGTGTGTGTGTGTGTCTGTGTCCATCCAAAAATTTTTATCTCAGCAGAGGCATCCATTGGGTAAGAGTAAGATCTATGTGATTATCAAAGACAGAGTAGCAAAGATTCCTCATCACTTTGGTTAATAATTGCTTATACATTTACTTTGGGATTTCTCATTTGCTTAATTCTGCAGGATAGATGAAATAATTGTCAATACCTTTTCTCCCACCAAGGAAAGCTAAGTCTTTCCTTTATGTTATTCTCCAAGTGAACTAATCATTTAACATAGATTTAAAAGGTGCATTCTAGTTACCCAATAGTTTCTATGTGGCTAAGCATCACTTTGCCAAAAAGCCCAGAAAATGGCCATAAAATAACTTTTCTGCTTCAGCTTAATGATAAACTTACAAAATTAATTTTGTGACTGAAAATGTCTTGTGTTATATTTCCATGTGAGTTTTATTTTCTCTTCTCTACTAACCTTCCACCATCTGAAGACTGGACATTATTTAATCATGTTAGCAAGTATTTGAGTTTTTAACAGGGATCTCTACATACAGATATGCCCAACCAATCTTTTCTTCATTACAGAATCAAATTAAAAACAAGGAAGATAACAGGGATTATGCTTTCTCATTATTTTTATGTTTTACATAATTCAGCAGTATTATGTTGCCATAAGAGCACAGCAATCAATATTTCTTGAATATATAACTAAGGGCAATCTGATAAAGTAAATGAATGAGCACACAAGCAGCTAAGAACCACAGAGAGAGCTGGGTGTGTTGGCTCATGTCTGTAAACCCACAGAGACCAAGGTGGGCAGATTACTTGAGGTCAGGAGTTCGAGACCAGCCTAGCCAATGTGGTAAAACTCTGTCTCTCCTAAAATACAAAAATTAGCCAGACATGGTGGTGGGAGTCTGTAATCCCAGCTACTCAGAAGGCTGAGGCAGGAGAATCACTTGAACCCAAGAGGCAGAGGTTGCAGTGAGCCGAGATCATGCCGCTCCACTCCAGCCTAGGTGACAAAGTGAGACTCCATCTCAAAAAAAAAAAAAGAACTGCAGAGAGAGAGAGAGAGATGCAGCAGTAGTAACCCACTTGTAGTAGACAGCTATCAAGCCTTTAGCCTTCATTTCTGTCTGATTTCATTTCCGATGTTATAATAATCAATAAGGGATTTGTTATTATTTCCAAGTTTGGAATCTATTCTTTTCTCCTCAACTTAGTGTTTCGAGTTAATGCCTTTTCTGGCTCAATCAACTCCTGAACACTTGGGAAGGACACCACGAGATTATCTTGAGATATCAAGAAATAACATTTCAGAAATGTTAGATGACCCAGCTCAAACAGGCAAGACTGTGGATGAGTCTTGAATCAATTTTTTTTTTTTGCCATAGACTTGATGGTCTTTGTTTCTAAGTGCCAAGGAAACCTTGAAGCTCATTGTAATCCTCATTTTGTTGGTCTAGTCCATATGACTTAAATTCTACTTTCCTTCTGCTTCGAGCTTCATTGTATTCTTACATGGTTCTCAAGTTGGTTGGGCCAAGATGCCCTGTCTACCTCTTTCAATCATTTCCCTTGAAAAGACCAAACATAATCTTTTTAATATTTAATCACCAGATCTGCTCTCACATCAAATGCTTTTATTACATGGAATTACAGAAATGAAGTCCATATCTCTTTCCTAGAACTTTCCAGTGCTGTATCCCACCCCTACAATTGTAAAAGTGACTTCAATAATCAAGTTCAAGTTCACTTTTGTCCCTTTGGTTTCTGGTCATTAGACAGTGGCCACCTCTGTTAAAGACTTACTACAGAGTTAGTTTCACGGACCCAGCAACCTTCTCCAGCAGGCTTGACTATCAAGGTTATAGCTTTTATTATGGCCAGATCTACCTTGTCTCTGACAATTTGAAAGCTGATTTTTGTGTCACTGCTATTTAAAGTCCAGTGAAAAACCTTGAAGGGAGGAAAATAAAACTTTGACTTCACTAACATTAACTGTCCTCAGGCCCTCACCCTACTCTGCAATTTATCTAATTATAGGTTCAATGTGGAGCCTTACTCTTCATTTATATGATTTTTCTGCTACTCACATTTCTTTTTATAGTATACAAAGTTTCACATCAAGTTTGAGATTATAATGTAACTAAGCAACATTACATTTTTGTATTAACCTAAATTTGCAATATATAAAAACATTGATATCCTGAACTTAAATCCATGAAGTATGTCAATTAAGTGATAATGAATCTAGAACTGTGACATCAATATTTAAAATAAAATCAATATTTAAAACTAATAAACCATTCATTTTTTCATAAAATCAAGATTTTATGTTAATCTGCATTTGTCCTATACACCTTGTTAAAAGCAATTTGTAATTACACAAATAGTGTATTTATCATTTTATTTTGGGTGGATCTCGTGAGAGTTACCTATTGTATAACAATTAAAAATATTTACTGAAAAATTCTAGTTTATGTTATAAGTTATTGTATTATCTCTGTCTTTTTTGTGAGTATCAAAGGAACAGGCTCATACGATATGCTTTATGTAAAATAATATTCTGTATTCCTACATATATTTTCTGATTTTAAATATTTTTGATGACTGGGCACAGTGGCTCACACCTGTAATCTCAGCATTTTGGGAGGCTGAAGCCAGAGGATTGCTTGAGGCCAGGAGTTCTAGCTATCCTGTGTAATATAGTAAGACTCAAATTTCTGTCTCCAGAAAAAAAAAATTTTTTAACTAACTGGCTACGGTAGTGCACATCTGTAGTCCCAGCTACTGGGAGGCTGAGGTGGGGGTTTGTCAGGGATCACTTGAACCCAGGGATTTGAGGCAACAGTGAGCTATGGTTGTCCCATTACACTCCAGCCTGGGTGACAGAGTGAGACCCTGCCTCAAAAAATAAATATTTGTGGCTTTCCTTCACATCAATATCTTGAAGAAAATGTTAAGTTTTTCTTTTTTAATGCTTTATTCCTTGTTTTAAAAGTAAGAGATTAAGTCAAGAATAATAGGATTCCATCCTTGTATTTTCCCCCATCTCTCTCAGAGATAGATTGAAGGGAGTTGACAAAGGTAAAAAGGGAACTCCAGAGATGAACAAATAATAGTGGGTATAGTCATTATGGCACTAGCAAATGAGATATCCCTTCACCCAATTTCAGTAATTCAATAGGATCTTTTTTTACTTTTGCAAATAAGTTCTTAGTTACCTGCCCTAAAAAAGATTGACCACAATTTCTGCATAAAAGGAACAGTACTGGACTTTTCCCTTGGCAGCTCTGGCCATGGGTTACACTTGCCCTGTCCACCCAGTAAGTGGGTTATTGGAGAGCACCTGGCCCAAGAACATACAAGGTTGCAATGGGATGAAGGTGGCCATCACAAAAAAAAATGTCTACTTCCTAACCTCTGGAACCTGTGAATGTAATCTTATTTAGGAAAAGAAAAATGTATCATTACAGATATACTCAGTTTGGGGTCTTGAGACCATCTGAGATTATCTAGGTAAATGTTAAGTACTATAATGAGTCCCTATAAGAGACAAAAGAGAAGACACAGACACAGAGAAGGTCATGTAAAGACTGAGGCAAAGACTAGAGTTACAAGGCAGGAACATCTACAGTCACAAGAAGCTGAAAGAAGCAAAGAAAAAATCTTCTCTAGAATCTTCTAAAGGATACAGCTCCACCAGCCACCTTGATTTTGCATTTCTGGCCTCCAGAACTGTAAGATAATAAATTTCTGTTGTCTTAAGCCAGAAACAATTTAATTTTTTGGTAATTCTGATACAGCAGGCCTAGGACTCTAATACAAATACACAATTTGAAAAACGCCTTATAAAAAGAGCCTTCAATGAACACTCAGCCTGTCAGGGAAGTTGTTTAAATTATCCCAATAGATATGTCTCTGAGAGTTTGAAAATAAAATATAGAAAATAATGAAGATGTTCATAACTAGTAGAATACTAAGAATAAATATAAAGAGAACAGTCAGAGAGAGAAGCTGAGTCAGGTTCCTGAAGAAACATAAATAGATGGGTAGGGTGAAGACAAATAATCCAGCCAGGGCTTGACAGCCCTCCCCAGCTACTATAATGAAAACCTTCAGTTGGAGTAATTCTCATTTATAAGTGTAACCTCTGATGAGTATAGCAACCTCAAACTATTCTTATTAACACAATCATTCTAAAATAGCAGTAGGGGTTTTGCTGTGGTCAAAGTTTACACATAGAGTTAACTACACTTAGACATATCCAGTCATAACCAGCCCTACCAGTATCCCTAGATCAGAGCTCTGATGCTTCAAACAAGCATTTTCTAGACTCAAGAGCACATGCAAAGCTGCTATTTGGAAAGCCCCTCAGAATTTCCTACACATTCGTTTGTGCCAAGGTTGCTGGCCTGTTACCCTACTGAGTACACTAGTGTGTATCTCAGTTTCCACAAGGACTCATTAATAGTAGCTCCTTCAGGTTATAGAATTCAGAGTATCGACTAGTCTAAAGTCATGTTGCCTCAAAAAATTAAAAGTAAATTTCATCAACTTTGCCAATGAAATTATATTTTAGAAGATGATCAAGTACCATTTATTCAACCCTTTAGATTTTTCAAGATCATTTTTAATTCAAAGGTATTGATCAGTACACTACCCTCATGAGATAACTACCACTTTAGTAAATTATATTTTATATTTTATTGTATATTAGTGTTATACATCTATTATACATTATTATATATTTTATGGTGTTTTCCAAAAAGAAAGTTAGTGAAGAAGAAAAAGTTATATGAAGAATGCCTCAAGAAGTGTTGAAATTATTGAATATTATTTTCCTTATAAAGTCCTACAAAATTAGTATCTAATAGAATGTAGTAGCAAAATAAATTGTTCTTTTCTTTAAAAAGTCAGGATTACTTTTAATAAATAACAAAAAATATTGTGTTTTCTCATTTTATCTTGATTTTAAGAAGCTTAGAGTTCAACCTAATGTTTAATTATACGTATTATTTTAGTATATTTCAAGAGGGCTGTGTGTCATAGCAGTTACGCTCAATTTTGGACTCTGCCATAGCTATATTTAAATCCTGACTCTGCCAACTGATGGTTACATGACATTGGGCAGGTCACATAATCTCTCTGGGCTCCAGTTTTTCTATCTATGAAGTGGAGATAAAAATAGCACTTACTTCAGTGGGTTCTTGTGAAGAGCAAATTAGATAATACAGATAAAATTCTTAGAAATTGGCCTGACTCTAGGATCAACATAATACACTTATGTCTGTATTTCTGCTTTGATACCTTTATTCTAAACAACTTTTTATTTTTTTATAAACAGTTAAAATATGAATATAAATACAAGACATAAGAAAGAAATACTAAGTTAAAAAAGAACTCAAATGGCTTGGAGAAATAGATTAATAAATGCAACTGCTGGCTTTAAAAGTCTGCACTGAATTTCTGAGCTTTCTTTTTATACCTCCTTTAAAATACAGTTATTAGTGGCTAGATAAGTTAGAACAAAGGCGGGAAAAAAAAATGTAGCATTTGGGACATCATAAAGTGATGCTTGGTCACAAAGGTGAAAACTGGCAATTTCCCCTTATTGGTAGAGATGGAAATTAATCTTACTAGTCAGTCACAGGAGTGTTATTTTCAATGTGCCCCAAAGTACTGATCCAGTTCTTTTTGCTCCAACATAAATCTCATTTTTAGAAGTATAGGATAGCTACTCAAAATGAGGAAGCACTGATTCGAAAGATAAAGCAAAATTAGAGAGATCTAGAGAAGAATATCTAAAGAAGACGCAGTCAGGCAGACATCAAGCCCAAGTAAATCTAAATGATGATGTTTTGAATCAAGGATTAGCCAACATACAGTGTGCATGAATATTTGTAGACTAGAAATAAAAAAGACTTCTCAAAATTAAATTAGGAAGCAATCAATAAAAATATTTGTGATATGAGAACTATCTTTTATTCTAAAATGCAAACCTAAAAAAAAAACCATATTAGAACTTGAAAAAGGTTTTGGAAATTTTTAAAGCCTCATTTAGTGGTCTGTCATTAATTTCTTTAATTCGCCATAGTGTGAAGAGCTACAAATTCCAACACTATTATATTTATACTCTTTCTAACAAGACTTCTAGCTCAATAAAAAAATAAATCCAGGAGCCACAGGCCTATGCAGATCTTTTTATTGCCAGGTAATTATTACAGACAGTATGAGATGTACTTTCAATCAGCTGTATCTGTCAAGTACTCTTGTCTATTGTCCTATCAAAATCTTTACTCAGGACTAATTGCATTGATTGATGCAAAGAGATTATTAACATCACTTTTAAGTTCACAAATATGAAGAGTAATTATTTTTTAGCTTACAAAGTTAACCCTATATTTCAAAATCTCTTTAACAAAAGGCCAGAGATTCTGAGTTCTGTCTTCATCTATTCGAGTCAACAGTGATGTTTAGAATGTCTGAGGTCTTATAGATGAAAATAAAATGACTCATGTTCTACCTGGTTGCACTGGTCATTGTCTTTTTCCAGTTATTAATCATCATAACTGAGATCACAGCGGTAAGAAATCTTGCCTCAATGTTCCCCATTTGATTCAAAGTAAAAATCAAGGTTTCCACTGAAAATATCAATTATTCATGTGGTATGTCTTTTTATCTATTATATATTAAGTTGCTATTTTTTTTAGAGATAGGATTTTTCCGTTTTCAAGTCATGTCATAGGTATGTCTCTGAGAGTTTGAAAATAAAGTATAGAAAATAATTAAAATGTTCATAACTGGAGAAATCCTGAGAATAAATACAAAGAGAAGAGTCAGGGAGAGAAGCTTAGTCAGGTTTCTGAAGAAGTAGAAACCTAGACTATAGTGGCAAGATCATAACTTGCATAGCTTCAAACTCCTAGTCTCAAGTGATCCTCCCATCTTAGCTTCCCAAGTAGCTGAATGTACAGGTCCATGACATCATCCTGGCTAAGTTTTGTTTGTTTCTAGAGATGGAGTCTTGCTATATTGCCCAGGCTTGCCTCAAACTCCTGGCCTTGAGCAATCCTTCCACCTCAGCCTCCCAAAGTGCTTAGATTACACAGACTTGAGCCATCATACCTGGCCTAAATTTTATATTATGAAGATGGACTCTACCATCACTACTCACATGGTTGAGAATTTGTGTAGTAGACCAATAAATTGGTATGACAGAAATTTTACTGATATTTGTAACAAGCAGGGGTTTCTCTAATCATAGAAAAATTCCCTGAGTCTGGTAGACTGCAAAATGTCTCCACAAAGCTATTCATATCATAATCCCAGAATCTGTAAATGTTACATTGCATGGCAAAAAAGGATTTTACAAATATGCCTAAATTAGGGATCTTGATATGAGAAGATTATCTTGAATTATCTGGATGTGCCCAGTATAATTGCAAGGGTCCATTTAAAACAGAGGCAGTAGAGTTAGAGTCAAAAAAGGCTAAGTGATGACAGCAGAAAGAGAAATTAGAAGATGCTAAACCACTGGCTTTGAAGATCAAAAGTGGGACCACAAGCCAAGGAATGCAGATGGCCTCTAAGCTAGAAAAGGTAAAGAAACTAATTCTCCTATAGAACTTCCAGAAGGAATGTGCTCTGCCAAAAACGGTGTGTTTGCTCAGCAAGACCATTTTGAAGCTCTGACTTCTAGAGAATAAATTCGTGTTTTTTTCATTTGAGTTTATGAGTAATGAATTTATGACAATTTGAGTTATGGCAGTTTGTCACAGCAGCCATAAGAAATTAGTGCACTGAGTTATTTCAAATTTACTGTATTTTTATTCATATTTTTGCATGTGGTCCATGCAGGTATAAAAGGGTCATACATAAGTAGGTGCAGACCCCAAGCAGCCTCCATTGGGTAAAAGCTGCTCTTTACTGGTTCTTCATACCTAAGAAACACAATCTTCTTCAGTTCAGGTAATCTCTTTATGGGCCAACTAGATACTTCTTAAGGGTTACCTTAAAAGTTCCTTCATAAGAATTTCATGAAGCAATTGGGACTAGTTAAGAACTATTCAAACTGAGTTTTAGAAGAAATGTTTACTTAGATAGGTAAAAACAGTAAAATTTAAATTATAGATAAGCTGATTATATTTTATTATGTGATTTCCATGCCTTTCTCACCTGGCAATTTATGAAATAAGTAGTTTTGTATGGCTAAAGGAAATACTGATGTGTTCTATAAGTGGAGTGGCATCTGCTTTATTTTATCACTTGCCTCTGCATAATCCCCAGTCCTCCTGAATTTTGAACTTTTTTGTATCAGGAATAATTCTGCCTGTCTGAATTTTGTTCAAAATTCTGAATTTTAAATCTAGGTTTTCTTCTATGAACAACTATAGTTGTTCTGATTTTTTTAAATCTACGATTATTTCATTTAACAAACATTTACAGAGTGCTTGCTGCATGCTATCCTCTCTTCAATGTACAAAACTGTCCAAAATGCCTGCCTTATGGAGTTTAATTCTAGTGGGTCTAGGCAAATATGTGAAGGGATAAATGTTTCTTCAATGTAAGTCTAGTAAATGTATCTGCTGGAATCACCAACCAAAAGCAAAGAAGGTCTCCTTTCTTTTTCTCTGATGGAAAGAGAGGGGGTGTGACTGGTTGGAGGTGAGGAAAGGGAGATGAAAAGAAGCATTAGAGAGGTGATATTTAGTGACTTTATTGACCGGGGGCACAAAAACATTTCCACATGGAGTACTTTTTCAAAATGTCCTTACCCATTACTATAAACCTCAGTGATGATTTACTTCAATGCCCTGTAAACAGATGTCTCTGATTTTGCTACTAAACAATTAACTCCATGTCCGTAAATGCATTGCTCACCATGGATGAGGAAATGAACCAAGGGGGCTATAACAGCTTAGGTCCAGGGAACTGCAACCTGCAGCTTCTTGGCTGAGAGTAATTATATGAAAAAGTTTAGCTGTAGATAAAAGGCAGTGATGTACAGCTACAAGAAAACAACCCGGGCTTCCTAAATCCATTTGGAAAAGATATTTTACCCCTTGGGCCTCTCTTTCAAGATATATTGATTGAGAAATTTGCATTTTATAATCTTTAGTTTTCTTTCCAGTGCTAATGTTCTATGATTCTATTGAAATTAAACATTCAGATATGTAAGTCTAGAATCTTTTAATTTGATTCCTGTGGGTAACATGTTTAATAATGTGTGTTTTGTTGCATTAATTCAGTATCTTACTTTCTCCTGTAAGACACATGAAAACTAAAAACCCTTTGAAAACTACTCTTCTCAAAGTGCTGTAATCACACACACACAGGCATACCCAATTATATTTACATTCTGAAATTATATGTGTGTGTATAGACTCTACGTGGTTTAGTCTCTTAGGTAGTATAATATCCCAGATAACATTTGTTAAAGAGTAACGTAAGAATTTTTTCATTTGACATAGCTTAAACTTTCTCCATATTTTGCTTTACAAATTATAAAAGATGCTCTTATTTTTTCTGTAGAATGAATCCTCAATTAACTAAGAACCACAAAGTACCATATTATTTCACTCAATTTATGAGAACAAAAACAGACACACACACATAAATGCACACATCAAAGACTGACTAAAACCAACAATTCCAATTGGACACAGTGGCTCACGCCTGTACTCTCAGCACTTTGGGAGGCTGAGGTGGGTGGATCACCCGTGGTCAGAAGTTCAAGAGCAGCCTGGCCAACATGGTGAAACTTTATCTCTACTAAAAACACAAAAATTAGTTGGGTGTGGTGGCCTGGGCCTATAGTCCCAGCTTCTTGGGAGGCTGAGAGAGGAGAATTGCTTGAACTCAGGAGGCAGAGGTTGCAGTGAGCCGAGATCATACCACTGTACTCCAGCCTGGGCAACAGAGTGTGACTCCGTCTGAAAAAAAAGAAAAACCCAAAACAAAAACAAAAATAAACAAACAAACAAAAACTAAAGAATTCCACAAAATTCTGAGTTAGCACACATTTAATTTCAGCTCATCATTCTGGTAAATATACCAGTGCTTATGGTAGAAACACACAAGGCCACAGAATATCCTTAATCATAATTTTTGTTTTGTTTTGTTTCGTTTTGAGACAGATTCTTGCTTTGTGGCCCAGGCTGGAGTGCAGTGGCGTGATCTCGGCTCACTGCCAACTCCACCTCCCAGGTTTAAGTGATTCTCATGCCTCAGCCTCCTAAGTAGCTGGGATTACAGACCTGCGTCACCACACTCAGCTAATTTTTGTAGTTTTAGTAGAGATGAGGTTTCACCATGTTGGCCAGGCTGGTCTCTAACTCAGGAGCTCTGGTGATCCACCCGCCTCAGCCTCCCAAAGTGCTGGGATTAACGGTGTGAGCCACCACTCCCAGACAATCATAAAATGGTAAAAAAATAAATATGGCGTACATACTATATCCACTAGGTTAGAAAAATAAACTGAAATGCTCTAGAGATTTTTCAGATAAAGTTAAAACCAAAAAAGTGTTTTATGATGAATAGTCCATCATAAAAAAAGTCAAAACCAAAAAAGTGTTTTATGACTAACAGTCCATTATAAAACTCAAGTAAGATAATATCCAAATTCCTAAACAGCATAAAACTTGAAATATACAAAATGTATTTAAATGTGTATTTTAATATTAAAGTACTTACAACTGTTAAAATAAATGAAGTATTTGTTCAGAAGCACAAAACTTTTGGTAATAAAAGGCCACAAGTGTAAAAACAATTCTGGTCAAATCACCCGTGGATGCATTATAAAACAAAGGGCCTCTTCTCTATAATTGAGTGTTGTCAAGATCAAGTCACATTATTCCAAGTTCAGCTGAGAATGAGTTTGAATACCTTTTAAAAGGCCCTGGCGAAATACTACAGAATATTCTATGAGTTATTCAGCCTTTGGGCATGATCATGAATATATTTACTATCACATTTTTATGATCTCTTAAATAGTATTTTCAAAACATCTTGTGGGGGTCTCAGAGGAACCATTTGGTGAAAACCATCTTCCAAACTACATGTCTGTGGATGTGTGTACAGTTATTCTGAAGGGTAGTGACCCTCAGCCATTAAAAAGAGAGATTTACCTGAGCAATGCCAAGTAGTATGTTGGCCCATTATTTTCAATAAGCGATTTTTCTTGAAACGCTATCACTGGACAGACCGTGACACACAGTTCTTTTGATATATTCTCTTACGAAGATAAAGAACAGTTATTCCTCCAGGCAGAACGTGGTAAGGAAGAATTTTGTGTAACCGTAGGAGACCCAGGGTAGGAGGAAGTAGTGTGCAATAACTCAATGTTCGTGCAAACAAGAATAACATATTTGTTTCAAATGAGAGATATTCTACTAAAATGCAATAAAAACTAAAATGCATATGGTGCCAGCATGTGATGATTTTAATTAATTAAGATTAATTCTATGTACAAGATGCATATAAACCTACTTTATCAAGCATATGACATTACAAACATATGACATAGTCATTTTATTCAAGTTTATTACTCATAAACTTCAAGGTTTATATACATTGTATTTATATGTAAAGAATATATGTAAATTATATTCCTTTTATGTCCTATTCACTCTTAGATATTTCTATCACAAAATCAGCTGCTAGCTGCTTCTTTTAACAGACCATCCCTAAAATATAAATTACAATAGCATAAAACAAGAAAATACAAACATAAGAGAGCTGCCAGCAGGTTGAGGATAAGATTGATGTGACCCCACAGTAAAAGATGATGCTCCAAGACTGCATACTAAGGGGCTGCTACTTAGCAAAGCACATGTACTAATTTCAAACAGGGTGTGTAGCAGCAATGATTAGTATTTAAAAGTTTCTAGCAATTTTTTGATGTTGCAAAAGGTGATTTTGCATCTTTAAATCTGGCACTTGGAAAATAAATGACAATATTTTGGAATAGAAGCCATTTCTGTCTTCTTGGATAGAAATTAGAAGTTGTTTTGAGGATAGCCTCCCCCATTAATACCAGCAGAGACCACTTGGGTAAACAACGATGAATCAGAAAATTGTAGCCATTGTTTGTAAAGCCGTCTCAAACCAATGCCAGATTAAAAAATATATATCATCAACTCTTGAGATTGTCTATTTTAGACCCCAGGCAACAGAATACTCCTGTGTGGATAGCATGAGTACTGACTGAAGTAATAGATGCTTCCACAATCAATACTTCAGAAAGAAGATTAAGAAAGCAGGACCTGTTTGGGGATAGGAAAGCTTCATTTATTTCCAGAACTCTAAGGGGTAGCAAAATGATTGAGAGTGTCCTTGAAAAAAATAAGCATGGCAGCAGACTGGAGGGGTAGAGAGAAGAAGAAGGGGGAAAGGGAAATTCAAGCCAAATAAGAAACCCTGTAGAGGAAACTGGGTGCACTCAAAGGAGTGATGATAACTGATGAAGAGGATTTACTTCTTTTCTTGCTTATGTTTTGAGTATTTTGCATTGGGTATTTGTCAGGGTTCTCCAGAGAAAGAGAATCAGTAGGATATAGATAAACAGATATTAGAGTAGATTTATTATGGAAATTGGATCACCAATTTTGAGGTCAAGAATTCCTATATGCTGTCTGCAAGCTGGAGAACCAGGGAAGCAGGTGATGTACTTTAGTACAGTCCAAAGGCCTGAGATGCACGAGAGTCAATGGCGTAAGTCTCAGAGTTTGAAGGCCTAAGAACTCCAAGCTCTGATGCTGAGGACACAAGAGAATGTGAATTTTCCCTTCTTCTACTATTTTGTTCTAACCAGGCCTTTGACAGGATGATGCCTGTCTATGTTGGTGAGGGCACATCTACTTTATTCAGTCTACAAATGCTAACCTCTCACAGACACATCTAGAAAAAAATGTTTTACCAGCTATGTGGGCATCCCTTGGCCCAGTCAACTTGACATACAAAATTAACCATCATACATTGTAATTCCATCCATCTCTTTTAGGTTGGTTTTTGCAATTCTTTATGGCACTTTGAGATTTTTTGTTTGGACAGAGTCTTGCTCTGTCACATAGGCTGGAGTGCAGTGGCACGATCTCGGCAAACTGCAACCTCAGCATCCCAAGCTCAAGGGATTCTCCTGGCTCAGCTCCCAAGTAGCTGAGATTACAGGTGCCCACCATTATGCCTGGATAATTTTTGTGTTTTTAGCAGAGACGGTTTCATCATATTGGCCAGGCTGGTCTCGAACTCCTGACCTCAAGTGATTCACCTGCCTTGGCCTCCCAAAGTGCCAGAATTATAGACATGAGCCACCGCACCTGGCTACAGTTTTAGATTTCTTAGCCTTTTGCTTTGGAGAACCATTTGAATATTTGATTATGTTACCAGGGAGGGTAGAGGGTGTGACCCTGAATGTAGCCTAACAATGTGCAGAGAGAAGTGCCTGAGAGAAGAAAATGAGGTAGCAAAAAGCAACGGAGCACCCTGAACAGAAATCTCCAGGAAGAGATGAAAAAGAGCCATGAAGAATGGATTTGTTGAATATTTAAGGATCCCAATACTATTTAAACTTAACAAGGACAGAACCCCATTAAAAGCAAAGATTTACTGCCATCAATGGGAAGATGGCCCATGCTGTGTTATGTGTTACCTACACAGTAAAGAGAAGGGTACTCTCTGAGGACATGGGAATTTGGGAGCATTCAGGCTTACTGTAGAATATTGTTAATATTAGAAAGAGTGAAGCTCAGGCAGCCATTTGCCCTCAGAGCCTTCCCAACACTTTCTATTATTTCTCAGAAGTATAAGCACCAGAGAGCACCTTTTCTTGCAAGAATTACTTTCTGGAAGGAATGTAAAGACCATTCACTTAATGCCTCAATTCATTTTGTTTACTAAACAACATGCTAATCTAAAATATCATATTTTATTTGGATTAGAAAGTTTATGAATAGAGAAAAACTTTTAAAGTAAACTAAAAATGAAAGCTTCTGGGTTGTACTTGCTTTTACTGTTTTTATTTCTTTTTTTCCTCTTCTGTGACACAGTATCAAGGTCAACAAATAGCTTGATTTGAACTCCCTTTGAAAGTTGCTGGAAACTCCAAAAACATCATCAACTAGAGATAAGAAGTTTCCTTTGTCTTATGGGAGACTCTTATAACTGTATTCCTTTCAGTACATTTTATTGCTTTCTTTCTAAATTTCTTATTTTACTCTGTGATCCTGCCTGGCAGTCTAGCTTCTGTTTCCAAATCCCTGTTTTCTTGACATTTTCAGTGGCTTGTGGTTCCCTGTCACCAGCAAGGCATGTAATTGAAACCAAGAGTGTGAGAACAATAGGAATCTGATAATAAGCCATTGTTACTAAATCGGGTTCAATGCAACAGAAAAGAAATAGATAGATAGATACATAGATACATAGATAAAATCAGGTCCAATGCAACAGTAAAGAAATATGCTTCCAGGAGGTAGGTTTTTACTTCTATTCAGACTCAAAGAATTTCAAATCACCCAAAAGAGGAACTTATTTTTAAAGAATTAGAAAAAATGAGTAGCAGAGGAATTGGGAGAAGTGTCAACTTAGAATAAACAGAATCTGCTGGTAGACTAGAAGTCACATACTACAGAAAGAAGGAAAATAGTGAGGACGCCCAAGTGTCTGGCCTTATGAGTGGGACAGTCTTTAGGAATTTTTACCAAGATGGAGAAGACTGCAGCATTGCTGATTTGAAAAAAGAATCAAGAACACTGTTTTGGACATAATAAAGTTGGCATGCCTATTAAACCTCCACCAGTTAATGCTAATTAGTCTGCAGAACATGAGCATCTGAAACCCAATGAAGAGGTCAGGAATACAAACATATATTTGGGAATCATCACTCTATAGATGGAACAAAAGACACAGAGTTGACCTGGATAACTTGAAGTTGTGCTGCTGCATGAATAAAAGAGATAAGACAGCAAAGCACTGAGCACAAAAGATGCTCCAACATTTAGAGTTCTAATTGTCAAGAGCAAACCTGAGTGGCCAGTGATGTGGAAAGGAAACCAGGAAAATCCAGCCAAAAGAACAAAGTGTCTCCTTCAAAGAGGAGGAAGTATCAGATACAGTTTGGAAAATAGGTGATAGTTCTTAAACTTTAAAGCATTATCTTCCTATTAATTATTCTTTTTTTTCATGTAATCTGCTTTTCTTCTTAAGAAGGAAGACTCTACAACTTTAAAAATTATTATATTTTATTGCGTACAAACTATTGGCAAGGCCAGAAAATAACATTCTATGAGTTCAGAAGAACCATTAATTTGCTTTTAAATGACCTCTATGGAAACAAGCAAACAAACAAAAAAAACAGAGCTTGTCTATGTTCCACTCAATAATCAAATCTACTTTTATTTAAATGACACTACTTATAAAATATAATAAAGAAAATATAATTCAATTTGCTATGCAAGTGCAGTATCCTACATACATATTACATATCCAATACTTTTTTATTGATACTTTGCCAAGAATAGGAAAAATAAGGAAGCACCTAAAAGAAGGTCACGAATGCCCTGTGCAAAACTCCCACTCCTATTTACAGCCTGTAGAAGTCAACAACCTCAGTGTGTGGCTCTGTTGCTTCTGAGGGATTCTGGTGAATGTTCTGCTGTTATGTAAGGAGCTGAGGGACAGGAAAACAAATGATTCATAACTCCATGAAAGCTGAAGGTTTAGCAACTCTGTATTTTGTATATAAGTAAAAAAAAAATAAGATTTCTTTCTCACTGTAATTTTGATCGATTTTATAGCAGAAAAACACGTTAATTTGCTGCGCTTTGTCCCATTTAGTTCTAAAAATTTGTTCAACTTTTAAGATTATTTCAATTACCAATCATACTTTTTGAGTTGCTTGCCATGTTAGTTGGCATTATAACTGCATTAAATAGTGTCTATAGTTTATATTTAATGGAGGTATGATAGCCAGCTTTCATAGCTGCTGTGCTATAGCTAAAATGAACTGTGCAATATTTGACAGTCTACTAAAGATATTTAACAGTCTACTGTGCTAAAAATAATTTCTGAAAAAACACTTCCCTTCAATGTGTTTTGCTCAGAACCTATTAATTGTAGGATTATACCCAAAAAATCATATTAGTTTAAAAATGATCTTTTACAAAACCATTCAGCAAGTAACTATCCAGAAAAATCAAAGGTATATTGTTATTAAGTAATATTTTAAAATGTTGCTTAAATCAAGATAAATTCCATCTGTTTTTTCTGGCCATTACAGGAAAGAAATTTGGTTGGAGATTTTCTGTTCTCTAGAGAACTGTATTTATCATTATCTAGAATTGCCTGTAATCACCAAATTGATAAGTAGAATGGAATTCAGCCCTCCACGTTGATTGAATGATTATTAAGAGAAACACTCCGTACTAAGTGTTGAGTAATTAGAGACAAAAGCTCAATTTCTGCCCTGAAAGAACTTACTTTTCAATAGAGAAAGCAAGAAGCAAGCATGATCACCTAACACAGAAGGAAGGTCTCACAACACTTCCCAAAGATGATGCATCTGGAGCAGAGTCTCTGGAGTCCACGATTAGAGACATTCATTTTAATGGCTTAATTAAACAGAAACAACTCTTCTTTCTTGAGATTCCATTAAAATAGCGGGCATACAAGTACCTTGCCAGGTGTTCTGCACATTAGTACCAATCCTCAAAATAGCTTTTGGTTTATGGATATCAAAGGAATCTCAGAGAAAAAGAAATAATATCTTGCCCAACATGACATATCTAGAATGACAGGTCAGAATTCACCCCAACACCCCACATTCTCAGGGATATTTGTTTGGCTTTAAAACTATCCTCTTTCCTCTAAATCATAGTACCTCCCACTGCTGATCCAGTTTTTTTCACCAACAAAAGCTATAAAGTCAGATCTAACATATATTAAACATTTGGCCAGGTGTCTAAGTGTTAAGTTACGTCTCTGTCATTTTTAATCTATTTGTCTTTCCTTAAAGTCTTCTCCAATTTTCTTCTGACCATCAAGAATGCTTAAACACCCTATGTAGGTGAAATTATAAAACTAGGAGAACTGACTTCAAAACCAGAATATATTGTAATTAATCTTTAAAATAGAAGTGTCTCTCTGGTTTTAACTCTCTGTGATTCTATTAAGACAACTTATTCTATAACTTACCATTTCCTGATGGAGTTAGGTACCTTTATGTTTAGGCCTATTTGTAAATTCAGGTCATTTACAAACACCCTCGTCTCTTGGGTAGAGCTAAGGCAAGTCCATGACCCTTCAGGAGATCACCCTGGGCCCCAAGCTGGTAGGGTGTTGAGGCAAAGGGCACTTGTACCTGCTCAATAAATATCACTACAATTCAATTATGAAATTTCTGTCTTTAAAGATACTTCAAGAGACCTTTGAAAGATGTGACCACATGAACTTCCTTCATGTTGATTATCTTGACAGTGCCCTACTCTGTTTCAGTTACCTCATGACATGGTTTGGATCCATGTTCCCACCCAAATCTCATGTCAAATTTTAATCTCCAGTGTTGGAGATGGGGCCTGGTAGGAGGTGGTTTGATCATGGGGCAGATTTCCCCTGTGATGCTGTTCTCATGATAGTAAGTGAGTTATCAGGAGATCAGGTTAATTAAAAGTGTGTGGCACCTCTACCTCTCCCTCTCCCTCTTCTTCTTGCTCTGGCCACGTGAGAAGTGCTGGCCCCCCTTTGCCTTCTGCCATGTTTGTAGGTTTCCTGAGGCCTCCCCAAAGCTGAACAGATGGCCAGCATCATGCTTCCTGTACAGTCTGTGGAACCCAATTAAACCTCTTTTCTTAATAAATGACCCAGCCTCAGGTAGTTTTCTTATAGCAGTGTAAGAATGGACTAATATACTTAGTCTTCCATTTATACCTCTAGGCACAAGGCAGCTCACAGACACTCAAATGCTTAAGAACCTTCCTACTTGAATGAGATTTAAGAAAGAGATTTCATCTTGTCTTTGCATCTTTAATGGATAATGCAAAGTGTGACACTTGGTAGACACCCAGTAACTGCCTGTTTAGTGGAAACTGACAAAATACCATAACTTTTATGGTATTTTTACAGTGGCCCTTATAGTAAGATTCAGAAGAAATAATGGTCTTCTGGAATTCTATAATAATATATTGCCAACTTTCCCACTTTCCTAGAAACTTATGGTTGTGAATCAAAATTCTCTAGATTAGCGTTACTGAGAAAATAAAAATTAATAATAAAAAAGTATGCTAGGTGTCTAATATGTCATTATCATGATACTTATAAGAGGTAATATGATCTCAACTATAGAGAAGAATACATGGAGCACAAGGCAGGTATGTCAATTTCCTCAAGGTCCTGTAATGATGAAACGTGAAGTTAGAATTTGAACTCAGAAGGCTGGTTTCGGAGTCCAGGGGAAGTTTGATTGGGAAATTTAAAATAACATTCCCAAACATATAGATGTCACAGTCTCTTCCTCCACTGCTCCAGAAGGGTTTTTGGACAAGCCAGAACTGCAGGATGATTGTTATTATATAGTTGAAGAAATAGTTAAACCATTGAATATTAATTCTTCATTAATTAATTATTGATGCTATAGTTGAATATTACATCATGTCTCATATAATATTAATGTGCTTTTCCAGGAATCTAAATCTTATAATTCAATTTGATATACTATGTATTTTATATATATAATGTATCATTAAAAGAATAAAGAGTCTGAAGCACTTTATCAGAGTCCTGATGCTTACTGATCTACAGTCTCTCATAAACTACAAATAAAAGACTAACAGAAAACACACCATTCACAAAATATGCATCATGATGTCTTTACTGCAGACACCTTCACAATCAATTCAGCTCAGTGAGGAGAGGCCCATCAGTCAATCACCCAGACAGTTAATCAAAACACACACTGAAAGGTCTACAAGTCAGGATTCCAAAAGGAATTTAACTTTGATTATTTGAACACTTAGTATCCCTAGGTTTTAAGAGTTGGGTTGCTTCCAAATAGAAGATGAAGTTAACCTTTTTTCTGTGAAATAAATTGTCCCACGTTATTCAAAATGGGGTCAGCCAATCAATCAGCTTTCTGAAAAGCAATTCTTTCTAAATGGTTACAAATAGCCAAGGATAGAAGAGATAACAGTTCTATAATAGTGTTCATTGCGTTCTTTTTTAATTTCTGTAGAACATGTTACATACAAAAAAAGAAAAACCAAGAGCTTTAAATGGCTCTAGACAACTAAAGAACAATTATACATCAAGAAAGAAATGAGATGAGGTAAAATTGTACCAACCAAAGTTACTTGTTCCCTTCTCACTTAAAGCAAATTTGGGTAGCAAAATTTTTGCTATTACATGAAGTCTCAAATTTCCATGTCTCTTTTCTAAAGCCATCTTCAAAGCTTGGCCATAAGCTTTACAGCTGCGCGCGCGCACACACACACACACACACACACACACACACTCATACATACACTCACACAAAATCCTGCAACCTCATCACCTCTCACAAGCTTGTATGATATAAATTTTTTTAATAAGAAACTCTTGGTCTCAATTAGTCAATAAGACTGATGGACATTTATAGAGATCTGTCTAAATAGGCTCTCAACTCCGCTGGACATTACAGTTAATAAGGATAATTTACATTCCTCAAATCAACTGAATAAGTGTCCCTGAACTAAAAACGATACTTAAAAATTAGAGGCAAGGATTGTATAAAAATTTTAAAAAGTAATTAATGTGGAAAAGAAAATATATCCATTGCTAAGCAATTAAATTCTGCTTTTTTAAAAGTTTGAATAACAATATTTGTAGCTTAATTGCATTAACCTATAATGGATTACAATCTGTTTCACAAAGTAATCTCGCAAAACTAGCCTCAAGAAGCAATCCCAAAAAAGAAATAAAATAGAAAAAAATGAAATTGCAATTTTGACTGTTCAATAGTACCTCTTCTCACCCCACACTCTTCTTAAGGAAGATGAGTTGAGTTACATTATTAAATCCATGCCATAGTTTAAGCTCACTCTACCACCACTGCATTTTGTGGAAATCCAACCACAGAACCTCATGAAAAAAGTATTACTACCTTTCTTACATGTTTCTTTATAAAAAGCACTTTTATCCTGCAAATGGAGGGCGGTACACAGTAAAGATTAACATGATCCTTTGCTGCTTCCTCAGCGTATTGTTAGATATAGTGAATTTCATGTTGCTCCTGGTATTCTAGAGTTTGAGAGATCATGTAAGCTGCTAATGGGAACCCCGCCCAAAATAACCATATAGATACCATGGGTGTCTTTAAACACAAGAGTCTTATCAGTATCAATGGCTGCTTTTTCTCACTGTCAAAGGATCAGTGAGGAATAATGACTGTGCTAGAAGTGAACAAGTACAGAAGGCATCCTGAAAACTTAGACCTTCTACTAAAACTTGTCCTTCCTTCCCCAGCTTGTTTTGGTAGACAACTCCCTGCACATACTATCCAACAGAGACTACTCTTATGCATCCCAGGTCCTGGCACCAGATAGAAAAGTTGGTACGATCCTTCCTTCTTTTTGAAATTCCCATACTATTATTCCTCCATAATTGTTGTCAAAATTCTCTAGATTGGTTCAGGCCACTGATTTGTCTACAAACCAAATTGATGAAGGGATAGCATTAGGAGTCCTTGGTGATAAGGGAGCCATCCTAAAATAGATTATAAAAGAGGCCAGGTATATGGAGCTCCAAAAAGAGAGGCAAGAACAAAAGTTCTATAACAGATTCGGATTTGGTTTTTGTCCTGAGTATCTAGCAAACACTTGTCTTGACCCATTCATCCTCAATTTTGGCTTTGCTCTCATTGATTTTCACTTTTATGACCTGGAACATCTTCTCTGCTTACTGGGACCTTCTTTCACAGCTAAATTCTGTCTTGTATATCCCGCGGTCCTTCATGATAGACTCCTTTAGCTGGGCATATGGGAAAGTGGCCCAGCTCTTTCTCCACTTTGGCTTCAATTCAGACACTCCCTCTTGGGGCTCTTTTGGCAACATGGCCCCAGCTGGCAGCTCTCCAGCTTTCCTGGCTTTCCACTAAAGGAGCAGGCTCCTGCCAGCCAGTGCCTCCATTGGTTTTGACGTTTCTTGTTCATCCTAGAGCCTCACCTTTGGTAACTCCTCGAGGACTGAGGTCACCTCTTTGACTCCTTTCATGTAGCACAATGTTTGCTAAATGAATAACAGATTAGTATCTCATCCTTCACCTGTGGTTTTATTTTCAGCCCCAATGATAAGCACTTGGCAAAGTTATGATGCATTAAGACCACAGTCTTTAATTTACAGGTATGTTGTAGACAGAAAATAAAGGTACAGGCTTTAAGAAAGCAGTATTTATTTAAGTCAAGTCACATGTGGAGCTGGTTGAATACGATTTATGGATGAATTTTTTTTCTTCATCCCCTTTTCTTTCACCATCTGATTTTCTTACAACACTGGTTTTATATATGGAGTTGTTTGCGTTCTCCAGAGTTCTAGGGACTATGACACTGCACAGGGAGGAAGGGAACTGCCTGAATGCCTAGCTGAGGCCTCTGATCCGTGACATGGAGGATGAACATCTAGGATCTACAGTGTCCTCAAGGCCATCACTCTTACATTCTATCTTCCCTGTTACGCAGAATGAAGAACAGGATAAAGGAGAAAGTTATGGCATAAATCCTAATCAAGTGAACAAAACCACTGAAGATCAGGCCAGTTTCTTTGTCTAAAAGTAAGAGAGACTAAAACAACCTTGCCAAGAGCCCTGAGCTCCCTAAAAATGAAGTTGAGTTTCAGCCTTGCAGTGAAGGCACGAAAGACTGGTGAGGAACCTCTTGGGAGAAAGCCTGAGGCAAAATAGCTTTGCTCTGTAACATCCAATGCCTCAGAGACAAAAGGAGATGTTGATTAAGCAAGGCTGCACTCAGCTACTCCACGGTTAGCCTGGTGCAGACACCCTACCCACACCCTCGCCAGACACAGTTCTACCATTGGATGCCCTCACAGTGGCATGTTCTGGGGTTACATGGAATTTTCTAGAACCCTACCTGTCAAGAATGATCATATCTATCACTGATTACCCATTCCGTCACTTATGAGATGCCTGACTTTTCAAGTTACTTATGCTCTCCGTACCTAAGAGGCCCAATGGTTAAGTGGAGACAATAATCGTATCAACTACATAAATGATTGAATACATTTCAAACTCAAACACACATAAATGATTCAAGCATTTAAACAGGATTATAATAAAAAAGATTTCAATAAAAATTACATACTGTTGGCTTGGTGCTTTTTCAAAGCATCATGCACACGTCATTAATTTGATTATCTCAGTCATGCTGTAAAAAGCTAGTGAAGTATCTACCCCACTGACCATATGAAGAAACTGATGCTCAGGGAATTAAATGACTATTGTTTTTCAAGTTAGCATCACTGCCAAATGGTGAAACCAAGACTGAGTCCCAAGTCATTTTATATTTGATCCAATGCACTCCTATAATACCATCTTGGCTGAGTTAAATGAAACATTCATGGAGTTACCTAGGAAGATCCTATTGTGGGATTCCCCAGGTTAACACTCTTCATTCTAGGGTGTTGGGGTGGCAGACAGACAAGAGGTACAGTTTCTTTAATACCTCGTTGTGGATTGTTGATATTATTATATTGATGATGAATATTAGTAACTATTATCTATCACATGAGAAAACCAATCACTTCCCAGATTGCATAAACATAATAAATAATAAACAGTTATTGTTTTACACCATTCAGTTGTAATGTGGCATGCTATATAGCAATAGATAACAGAAACAACCCCTAACATCTTCAATGACCTTTTCTAATCTTGTAACAGTCTGGGAAAAGATCGGATGTTTATGAAAACAAATAAATGAGACTAATCCCCACCCAGGCTAACATGAGAGAAAAAATGTAAACATGGGCATGCGGAGGTGAAAGGAACATGGATAAGTATCACTACTTTCTAGAATGCATAGAGCCTGCTCTGGATGATGACAAGGGTATGGCCAAGTTAATCTAGATCTCAGAGAAGCATCTGCTCTCTTGAAGGCCTGAGATTTCCCTTAAAGAGTTACCTAAGAAAAAATACAACTCTCTACCACTTAGAAGCTCATTTAACTCATTGATATGGGAGACAGAATGGTGATGTGGTTGAAAGCATAATCTCTGGAGTCAAAAGTCTACGTTGTATGCCTGGCTTTGTTATTTACAAGCTGTGAAATCTTGGCCAAATTGCTTAAATTCTCTGTGTCTATAAAAAACGGAAATATTAATAGCCCCTATTCCATACGAATAATAAACAAGTTAAGTCATGCAGTATACTTAGAAAAGTGCTACTAGTTAGTAATGCTCAAGAAGTGTTGCCTATTAATATTAATGCAGATTTTGCCACAGCCTTTTTACTGCCTGCCTGCTTCACCCTTTAGCAACTTGACTCAGCTTTATAGAATCATGACAACAATCCCACTAAAACCTGAAAGTTGTTAAAGACCCATGATCCTTGAGATTCACTATTCAGCAGTGTCATGCATTTAGCATGTTTTTTTTATCTTTTTATCTATCTCCCAGACTCCTGTCTTTTTTGTCCTTGGTTTTCAAACATACTGAGACAAATACCTCCATATAAGCATGTATCCTGTCTTCCTTTTTTTATTTTTTATTTCTTTTGAGACAGAGTCTTCCTCTGCTGCCCAGGCTGGAGTTCAGTGGCATGATCTCTACTCACCGCAGCCTCCGCCTCCTGGATTCAAGTGATTCTCATACCTCAGCCTCCCGAGTAGCTGAGACTATAGGCATGTACCACCATGCCCAGCTAATTTGTATTTTTAGTAGAGATGGATTTTCACCATGTTGGCCAGGTGAACTCCTGACCTCAAGTGATCTGCCCCCTTTGGCCTTTCAAACTGCTGGGATTATAGGTGTGAGTCACTGTGCCTGGTCCCATTTTGTTTCTTCCCAAATTCAAACCTCCCTATGACAGCATTCTATTCATCATTAAATACATTCACCACCTTTCCAAGCCATTCCCTAAAATTTTCCTGTTCACAATGCCCTCTGGAACTGCCGCATAATAAGAAAATGAATATATAAACTTTTATCCTCCATGTTTCCTTAATTATTTCATTATTTTCCTACTTTATGAAATAACTTCACACACAAGTTATATGGAGATATGAACTAAGAAGGAGGGAGCATCATACTTAGAATATTTCTATTAAATAAAGTATTCTCAGTCGACTTTGTAAGAGATGTTAGTCACGCTCAGCTGGGATCCAGATTGCCAAGTGGGTGGGCAGGACCCTCCCTGGTTCCTATGGAGGGATACATGATAGGAAAGAAGGCTTTTCTCAGTAAGCAGGTATGGATATGCTCAGGCACTGATCTGCTTCTCAGGAGCAAAAATAAAATGCTACCACCATGGAGCATGTAAGAAAGTTCTTTTTATGTTCACTTAACTAATGTCATTTGAAAGAGGAATGACTGTGTCTCAGGGGATTCTGGGGTGGAAGCCTAAAAGTCAGCAGCAGATGTTGCTTGTTTAAATGAGATTGGACACCTCATAGTCAAAGTCCATTGCTTTGGCTTTCTGGGCATTTGTATCATGTGTAGCAGCCATGCTAAGTACAGACTGTCACCTGTGTTCATTAGGTCCCGACTACCTGGATAAATCAGACTATGCACTTTTCATTATCTGGAGCAGGCCCCATGCTTTCTGCAAGGTAGTGATGCTCATTCATGTTCCTCTGTGACTGCACATATCCATATTACATTTTCTGCCTCATGTTAGCTTGGGTGGGATTAGTCTCATTCATTCGTTTCCATAAAGACCCAGTTTCTTCCCAGAATGTTATAAGATTAGAAAGCGTCACTGAAGAGCTTGTGAGTTGTTTCTGTTATCTATTGTTACATACCATATCACATTACAACTTAGTAGCATAAAGCAACAATCATTTATTATTTCTTATGATTATATAGTCTGAGAAGTTATAATTTACTTATGTGATAGATAATCTGGAGTTATTCTCAGAATATCAGTCATTTTTCACTTCCCTATATCCTTGAAAATTATACTGACTTACTCTGAGAAATCTTGGTTAGCTATTAGAAAGATGCTATCTGATTAATGATACCAATAAGTTACGTCTAATAGAATCTTCATGGAAAATAGCCACGGAACCTAGAGCCTGAGAAGGGAATAAATGAAAGGTAAGAGGGAACCACTTATTATTAAAGGAATCTTCATCTAAATGAAGTGAAAACAATCTCTTGCACCCCAGTGTTTGTCAGTCAGCAGGAAGCAGATTAGGTAACTTTTTCTTTGATGAAGTTTCTCAGTGTCTCCCTATGCAATAATACAAACATTAAACAACAGTGTAAATAAATTTTCTAGTTAAGAAATCTCTTCAAAGAAAGAAAGAATAAAATGAGAACCACCACTGACAAAATACTTTTCCTGTCCACTTTTTCAAGGTAGAATATTTGCAACAGAAACAATGCTTTGTGCAGGGGTGTTTACGCTTTCAATGAAAACAAAATGAAATGATTCCTCCTACTGAACCAGATAACTTAAAGATAATTTGTTCCTTTTGCTATTGTTCTCTCTCGAGTCCTGAAATTTTTCCACTAAACCACAACTTTTTCAAGATACAGCTTTTACCTTTACTACTGCTGCAGTATAAGTATACATTTTTTTCAATCTGCTGCCACAGTTCTTTCTGCTCCAAACATGCAATGATATACATTTGTGAGTTAAATGAAGAAAAAAATATATGTTTCCTACAAAAACAAGTTGGCTTTCAATGGTGTGTCCTTTAACAGGTTTTATCTTTTCTAGTTCAAACCCAGAGTTAATCTTAGCATTATGGCAATTTCTGAGAATTGTTAAGACACACACATATGAATACACATCCACACATCTTTTTATTTGACAACGGTCTTGTATTCAGACACAAAACTTTCAGACAGAAGATAGTGCTGAATGTCATTTGGGAAAGAAATAAAATGTTTCTTTCTTTAAAATAATGATTTTAAGTTAGCATATTTATATTGATGCTATTATGGGTATCTTTCAAAAGTGTTAGCATGTAGTTTGAGGCCAGAGCAAATATATCAGAGGGTCATCAGCCTGGTAAGGTAAATGGAATTTTATCAAAATGGTATTTGAGGAAGCAAATACTTAGAATTCAATACTGTCCAAAGGTGAAGAATATTACCCTAAGGAAAAAATAGCAAACAGAAGGAAGAAAAGGCAATCTTTGTGTTCTCCTTTTTAGCTGTCAGTTCTTTATGTTGCCTAACAAAAATCACATGGAGATTTCAATCTAGCATGTTAGCTCAATATTTGGCAGAGTCCCTTGTCACAAGTTTCCTGGAGAGAACTCTGATATGATAAGGCTCCCTTACTACTATTTTAAATATATATATTATATTTCACTATGACTGGCTATCACTGCAATAAATAAGAGTTGAGCATCCCAATATCTGATTAGACTACAAATGTATCTTAGGATTTATTTCTTCATACTTTCAATGATATTAAGTAAGTTTCCGAACACCTAATTCCCTTAGAATATACACTTCAGGAAACAATAAACTTTGATTTATGTTTCTGAAATAACATTTCATTCCTACATCTTAAATCAAGTATTGAGTTTCTTTCCTACATTTACCCTGCACTGAAAATTTATTAAATTCTCTTGGAGCTACCCCCACAGTCTTCCATGGTGATTCAAAGTGACTCTAGCAAAAGCCTCAGATGTAAGCACTCTCTTTAACCAATATTAAGAACATATTCAAGAAACCCCGTCTCTACAAAACATACAAAATCCTGGACATAGTGACTCATACCTGTAGTCCCAGCTACTTGGGAAGCTGAGGTGGGAAGATGACTTGAGCCCAGGAGGTTGAGGCTGCAGTGAGCTGTGAGCATGACCCTGTGTCAAAAAAAGAAAAAATAATAAATTAATCAACTTTTGGTTGATTCATATCTAGAAATATGAACATTTATCTCCTCCTTACTTGCTGAATTTAATGCTATGAGAAAGGTTGTGTATAAAAACATAAATTCATCATCACAGGAAGAGTAGCACAGGTGTCACTTGGAACATAACCCCAAGTACTGGGAATTTTCTCCTAGATATGAGAAAATTTCATCACTGAATGCAAAGCTTCATGGTGAACAGGGCTCATCTCAGAGGGTTATTGACCTGTATCTCTTATGGAGTAAGATATATACTGAACAACAACAACAACAACAATGCTTGTTAATTGAGCTGCAGTAGCTCAGGGTTACTTTTTCTTTAGAGCTTATGTTTCTCTCTGCTGAAAAATAATATGTAGTGTGGCAAAACAGGGATAGAGAGTGGCATATAGACTGTCCTCAAACAGTTGTGCGAAACTATCAACACAAGTCTTTTACCTAAAGGAAAAAGACAAGTGAAGAATGTTTGATACAATTTTGTTTTTTGCATAGAGTGAGCATTAAACAATATCTAGCACAATAACAAATATCAGGGTAAAAGGGAAAATGGAAATGGAAAGAATGAAATAACTTTAAAAAAAAAGGTTCATCAAGATTAAAGGACGGTCTCTTCAATAAATCATGTGGGGAAAACTAGATATCTACATGCAGAAGAAATAACACTGGACTCTTATCTCACCCCATATAAAAAATGAATTGAAAATAGGTTATAAAGACTTAAACATAAGACTTGAAACTGTAAAACCACTAGAAGAAAACATAAGGGAAAAATTTCATCACAATAGTCTTGGCTAAGATTTTTTTAATATGGCCCAAAAGCACAGGCAACAAAAGGAAAAATAGAAAAATGAAATTACATTGAACTAAAAAGCTTCAACACACAAAGAAAAAAATCTACAAAGTGAGAGACAACCTATGGAATGAGAAAACAAATTATAATTGATGTATCTAATAAGGGGCTAATATCCAAACTATATAGAGAACTCAATTCATCAGCAAGAAAACAAATAACCTGATAAAAGAAATGCATAATCGACATATCTCAAAAGAAGGCAAACAGAAGGCCAACAGGCATATATGAAGTTGTTCAACATCACTACCAGGAAAATGCAAATTAAAACTACAATGAGATACTACCTTGCACCTGTAAGGATGGCTTTTATCAAATAGACAAGATAACAAGTGCTGGAGAAGATTGGATAAAAAGAAACCCCTGAAGACTCTTGGTAGGAATGTAAATTAGTATAACCATTATAAAAAGCAGTACAGAGGTTCTCCAAAAAATTAAAAATATAACTACCATATGAGCCAGCAATTTCCTTTCTGAGTATACATTCAAATGAATTGAAATCAGTATCTAAAAGAGATAACTGTGCTCCCATGTTTACTGCGGCATTATTCACAATAGTCAAAGTATGGATCAATCTAAGTCTCCATCAACATGTGACTGAATTTTAAAATGTGGTATATGTACATAATGAAATACTATTCATCTTTAAAAAAAAAAAGAAGGAAAACATGCCATTTTCAGTAAAATGGATGAACTTGGAGGACATTCTGCTTCACAAAATAAGCCAGAGACAGAAAGACAAATATTGCATGATATCATTTATATGTGAAATCATTCAAAAATAGATCTCATAGAAGCAGAGAATAGAATGGTGGTTATCAGGAACTAGGGGAGGGCGGTATTAGTAATGAAATGGAAGACATTGGTTAGAGAGTACAAAGTTTCATTCAGACAGGAGGAATAAGTTCAAGAGCTCTATTGTACATCATGCTGACTGCAGTTAATAACAATATATTGTATACTTGGAAAATGTTAAGAGAGTAGAATTTAAATGTTTTCATCACATAAAAACTGTGAGGTGATGGATATGTTAATTAGACCAACTTAATCATTTTACCATGTATACATATATCAAAACATCATGTTGTATACCATAGATATATATACAATTTTTCATTCATCAATTTAATAGTTAAAAATAATAAAATAGGTTATTCTTTCAAAGTATTCAACACTTCTAGAAGTCAATTTAAAATTATTGCCAACATTTTAAAAATATCCTTAATACTATCACATAATACCACTCATAGGAATTTACCCTAAAAATATAATCAGTTTCACCCAAAGATCTCATCTTCCTAATAGCAGAAAATCAAAAGCATAATGAATGCTCAGAAATAGGAGGTTATTGCTGTATTATCATATAATCATTAAAACCATTATTTTAAATGTGCAATCATATGTAAAATGATAATCTATTGATATACCAATATTTATATAATTAAAAAGGCAAAAGAGTAGTTTTTATAGTGGTTTGTACTAAAATCACTTTGGAATTATTATAAAGAAAATTAGGAGAAGTTCATAAATTATGTCTATAATCAGATATGAATGAAAAAATTAGCTATCTTCAGTACAAATCAAATTGCATAAGAAATATACCATCTGAATATATAACATTTTATAATTGAAATATGTGCTCCCTGAGAGCTGAATTTTTATTTTATTTATATATATGCTTTCCAAGTACCTGAGCCAGTGCTTAACCCATAGAAGATGTTAAATAAATGTTTTATGGGTTAACATATTCTATTGATCAGTCAGGGAAAAAAATGGAACTCAGTCCCTCTCCTGAAATTCTGCATAAGTTTAATTTACTTCTTACAAAGGAAATCATTATTTCATAAAACACCCTTCCTCTCTAGTGGGGAAAAAAAAATTAAATACTGTGGGACTTCCATTTTTACTTATTTAAATTTTATCCTTCTAAAATATAAGATACATGCATTTCATCTTGGCATTTCATCAATTTCAGAAATTATATCTAGTGAAAAGAGTACTTTTCAGTCGAGTATGAACTAAACCCTTTTGACTATACTGAATTCAATTACAAGTTTGTCTCTTCACTGGCCCTTACTAAAACTAACCAGTCTAGTCTGTTCATATTTTTATAACCTTAGATAGTAATTTGAAAAGTCTAACTCATGGCCATCTATCTCTAAATATGAAAATAATGAATTATTCTTAAGCCAACATCACATAACGAAATAACCTTTTAAAAGGAATACACAAACAAACTCACACATAAAATTTTTTCTGACTGATTTAGAAAAAAAAAAACAGAACTCATCCCTATCGTTCAAATAAAACAACATGAGGAGTATAGGATTATTATAACACCAAGTATATATTCAGTAAAATTAATTTATATTTTAAGGATTTCTCCTCAATCAGTATTTTTAAAAATAATATTTTGTTCATTGTAACACATTTTCTAAAGCATGAGACTTCTAAATTTATACATTAGGTCTATGATTTCAAACACTGCCTTGAAGAACAAAAGAAAACATAAATACAATTCATGGGGAAAATGTAAGCTAGTGGAAGTTGACCTACTTATTTCTGAATTATTTCACTAGCTGCTCTTCATGCAATATCTGACATCATTGTGAAAACCAAATCCCTCAGCCATAGGCACAAAATGATGTCTCCAGAAGTACCATTTAAGCCAAGAAGTTTCATGTGATAACCAAAAGCCTATAGGTGAAACACACAATGCTTCAAGTTATTACAGAAAACTTAGATGTTGATGCCTTCAACAAGAGAAAATCATAAGAAAAACGCAAGTCTTAAACCAGAGATTTGTTCAGCCACTAATGTGCATAATAGAGCATTTTTTGGTGTCTATAAATTTTCTATTTCCCACAGGGATTTCCAAGACAAAAGAACGAGAAACACAATTCTTTGAAGAAAAGGAATGACCCATTTCAAAATGTTCTATTCCTTGGCAAAGTTCAATAACACAGAAGTAAAAAAAAAATAAGAAATGGAGCACAGTTACTATTGCGTAACTGCAGCATTCATATCATCTCTGCTGTACTCCTATTCTTATTTCATGTGTTCTTAAAAACAAGAATTACACTCTTACCAGCTCTATCACAAGGTCTGAAAATTGAAGCCCTATAGAATCTACAACTTTACATATTTTTGCTAAGAAAAAAGAAATACTCTTTCACAACCATATTCTCCAGAGGACTGAAGGTGTTAAAGTCCAAGGAGTTATTATCATTGTACTCTAGTCCACAACTTCTAAAATTCATGATTTCTTCATTTATTTATTCAATAATTATTTATAAAGTGTCTGCAATATGCTGAAATCTGCCCTACACTAGGAATATAGTAGTTAAAAGAAACACAGTAAAATACACCAAAAATAATAATCATCATCATAAGTAAATTACATAGTATGTTAAAAGGAGGTAAGTGTGCCTTTTTTTAAGTACAAAGACAAATCCAAGGAAGGGGTTAGAATTTTTTTTTAAATTACTACGGTAACGTTCCCCAAGAACAGGACAATTGAACATAAAAAGAAGAGACAAAATGAGCCATGTAGCTATCTGATGGAAAAACAGTCTAGGCAGAGGAAACAACTAATGCAAATTCTATAAGGCGGGGACATGCTGGCAGGTAAGCAAGTGAGAGAGTATAAAGAGATGAACCTGGAAAGATAACAGAGCTCAGATCATACAGGACTTTGTAGAACTTTCATCAGGATGAGTACGTTTCCTTCCATTCCTGGTTAGCTGAAAGATTTTTATCGTGAATAAATGTTGAGTTTTGCATAATACTTTTTCTACATATATAGGGATGATCGTGTTTTCTTTTCTTTTTAAGACTGTTGATATGGCATATTAAAGCCATTGATTTTGATGACAAAACTGTCTTGCATTCCCGGCATAAGCCCCATTTGGCCATGATGCATATTTTAAAATATTTTCTGGATTTCATTTGTTTAAATTTCTTAAGAAATTTTTATCTACATTTATGAAGGATAATGACTGTAATTTTTATTTCTTATATCTTTGTCTTTTTTAAAAGTCAGAGTGATACCAGCCTCAGAAAAAGAGTTTTAAAGTGTTCCTGTCTTAAACATCATTAAACCCATCAATCCCATTACTGAATATATACCCAAAGGAATATAAATTGTTCTATTATAAAGATACATGCATGCATATATTCATTCCAGTGCTGGTCACAATAGCAAAGATATAAAATCAACCTAAATGTCCATCAATGATAGGCTGGATAAAGAAAATGTGGCACATATACACCATGAAATACTATGCAGCCATAAAAAAATGAGATTATATCCTTTGAAGGGATATGGATGGAGCTATAGGACATTATCCTTAGCACACTAACTCAGGAACAGAAAACCAAATTCTGCATGTTCTCACTTATAAGTGAGAGCTAAATGATGAAAACACGTGGATACATAGAGTGGAACAAGGCACACTGGGGCCTATTGGAGGGTGGAGAGTGGGAGAAGGTAGAGGATCAGGAAAAATAAATAATGGATACTAGGCTCAATAACTGGGTGATAAAAAAATCTGTACAACAAACCCCCATGACACGTTCACCTGTATAACAAACATGCACATCCTGCACATACCCCTAAACTTGAGAGTTAAAAAACAAGTATTCCTGTCTTTTCTATTCTTTTGAAGCATTTGTGTAGAATTTGGGTGGAATTGTGAAGAATTTTAAGCTGCTAAGTTTGCAGTAACACAACAATAAGAAAACTAATATATTTTGTATGCTTTCAATTTATTATAATTTTTGAAACTTACTTTAAGATTCAGCACATTGTCAACTTGATTAATGTTTCATGTGTACTGAATTGTACAAAGTTGGATGATAGTGTTGTTCAAGCCTTCTACATTCTATTTGTCCTATTAATCATTGATAAAAGAGTTTTAAAGTTGCCATCTACGTACTGATAAGTTTTTCTGGTTCTGTATTAGTCTGATCAGGTTGCCATAACAAAATACCATAGACCAAGTGAATTAAACAACAGAAACATATTTTCTGAAAGTTGTGCTGACTAGAAGTCCAGGATCAATGTGCCAGCATGATTGGTTTCTGGTGAAGTCTCCTACCTTGGATTAAAGACAATCACTTTCTCACTGGATTCTCACACTGCTTTTCCTCAGTGCATGTATGCAGAGAGAGTGAAAGAGAAAGCTCTCAGTGTCTCTTCTTATAAGGAAACAAATTATGTCAGATCAGGATCCTGTTCTTTGACCACAACCTTAATTACTTCCATGGAGGCCTCATTTCAGTATAGCCACACTGAAAGTTAATGCTACAAAATACAAAAGTTTGGGAGATGCACCCAGTCTATAACAAGTGCTCCTTTCAGTTCTATAAATGTTACTTTATTTATTTTGAAGCTTTATTATTGAGACCTTAAAACTTTAGACTTGTAGAGCACAGTAACCTCAGCAAGATGGTGAACGAGGAACTTCCAGGCTCTCATTTTCTCGCAGGGATACCAAGTTAGCAAATAATATACAGAGAATAACAATTCTGCAAAAACTCTAAGGAGACCAGACAAGAAGTTTTTAGATCCAGTTCAATGTACAACCAAGAAGGAATTCCAGTGAACCAAGCAGGAAAATGCGCAGCATTTCGCAAAAGAATACATGCCCTACTTTTCTTCAACCTAACACACTGCTACCTAAAAGAAATCTTCCACACCAGGGATTCTCCCTTTGAACAGAAATAAAAAAGCAAACTATTGTTTTGACTAGTCTGGGGCTCCTCAAAGTGTCTCACCTGACTCAGAGTAATCATGGGGCTGTAGATTTTTCTGGAATTCTGTGAAAACAAACTCAATGATGACAGCATGTTGGAGATGTAATTCCACAGGAAGATGCCACAGGAAACAAAAGAGAAAAAGCAGGAACAAGCTGATTAGAGAATTTGTGATGACTAAAAGTATATATGGAAACCCAAAGAAGACACTCCAAAAAGGTTTAATAGGTTCTAGATCTCTAGATAGACTGCTCAATGAGAATGCCCCCCTGAGCAAAGCCGGTCTATAAAGACTGGGAGAGATTATTATTTTTTTAAATATCAAGTGTCAGAAACAATAATAAAAATGACAAGACATGCACAGAAGCAAGAAAATATGACACAATCAAAGAAGAAAACCTACAGAAATCAATCCTAAAGAAAAATAGATCTGTAAGCTGCCTGATAAATATCGTAAAATAAGTATCATAAAAATGTTCAGTGACATATAAGAAAACACAGACAACTAAATGAATCAGGAAAATGATACATGAACAAAATTGGAATATCAACAGAGATAGAAATGCTAAAGATAAATAATCAAACAGAAATTTTGGAACCTAAAAATACAGTAAGTAAAGTAAATAATTCACTAACAATGTTCAATAGCAGACTAGATTAGGCAGAAGAAAAAATCAATAAACATGAAGACAGATCATCAAGTCAGCGGAACAACAACAAAAAAAGAATAAAAAATAAATAAATAAATAAATAAATAAAGCCTAAGGGACTAACGAGTCAGTATCAAGCAAATCAATATGTACATTATAGCTGTATCAAGAGGAAAAGGGAGAAAAATGAAAAGAACACTTACTTGAAAATATAATAGCTGAAGAATTCTCAATTCCAAAGAGAGACCTTGATATACAAATTCAAGAAGCTCAAAAGACGCTAGCCATAATAAATCTAAAGAGACCCACACTGAGACATATTATCATCAAACTGTCAAAAGTCAAAGACAAAGAACTGTGAAATCTTCCAGGGAAAAGTGACTCATCACACACAAGAAATATAACATAAGATTATCACAGGATTTCTTAACAGAAACTTTGCAGATCATAGGGAAGTAGAATGACATATTTCAAGTGCTGAAAGAAGAAAAAATCCTGACAACCAAGAATATGGTATCCAGAAAAACTTTCCTAGAAAAATGAAGGAGAAATTTAGACTTTCCCAAATAAACAAAGCTGAGGGAGTTCATTACTATCAGGCCTGCTCTGCAAAATGCTAGAGAGAGACCTTCAGGTGAAACAAAAACATGCTAGACAGTAACACAAAACTACTTGTAAATAAGTTCTTCAGTAAAAATAATACATAGACAAATATGGTAACCTGTATTAATATAATTTTGCTGCACAAATACACTTTTCATTTTTATAAATAAAAATTTAAATGATAAAAAATTCTAAAACCATAAATCTATATAATGAATATACAATATATAAAAAATAATTTGTGATGACAATAACATAAAATGGGGAGACAGAGCTATATAGGAGTAGAGATTTTGTATGCAATTGAAATTATCATCAGTTTAAAATGAACTGTTATAATATTAAGAAGCTTTATGTAATTTCAGTGGTAACTATATTCTGTAGAATATACAAAAAAGAAAATGAGAAGGAAATCAAACTATGCACTAGATGTTAAATCTTCCATCTGCAAGTGACACCCATCACTTCCACACCCATTTTAGTGATCAAAATAAGTCACAGCAAAATCTAACTTCAGGGGATTCCAAAAGGAGAATTTTTTGGTAAAAAGCACTAATAAATGACCATAATACTGATTATTAATTTTAATTTTCCACGTTAAAAAAACTAGTCACCAAAATTTTCATTGCCACAATCTAATAACAATTACAAAATACATGCAATATTATTTTCAATTTTTGCTCAGACAACATCTGTAATTACTATTATTCCTTCCTAAATTAAAAAAAAAAGTGCTTATTTTTTTCCACCTTCTGTATATCCCAATGTTTCACAGGGCATTAAGTTACTTTTGGGAAGTGTATTTCTTCTGTCTATTATTTTTCTTTTAAGAAGCCAAAGATTAATGCCTCTGGGCATAGCATTTTATGATCAGATGTTTTAATTTCTTGACTGTTCTCACAAGACACAGTTTTCCTTCAGTGTTTTTATTTTCCTTCCCTGACAACTGTTTGATTGTTTCTAGCATCTATTCCTCTATCTTCTTAACATAGACACAAATAAAGCCTTGAGGGTTTGGCAATGCTTCCATCTGGTATGAATCCCTTACTCTTGCTGTTTTATTGCTAAAGACCCTGAAAAAATCGTGAGTTACAGGACAATGCATTGACTGGGATCAAAAATCCAGAAGGTAAAATTAATATTTTCTGATTCAACTAGATGTTGGTGAAGGAGCAGCATTGTTTGATGTCTGGAACCTATTTTGACAAGCTCCTACTTTAAGGAAAATGTTTCAGAATTGAAAAGTTTGCTAAGGATATTTGCACTTCAGTTCATCTTAAGCAGTTCAGGGTTTAAGATTATCAGACTTTCTCCAACAGCACTAGTCTTGCATTTTATTTTAGCATTTGGAGAGCCAATTATATGGTAACCAACTCTTCGTTACACACACACCTTCTTCAGATATGTACAACATCCACTCTGCCCCGTGTGTGTGTGTGTGTGTGTGTGTGTGTGTGTGTGTGTGTGTGTGTGTGTCTGTCTGTGTGTTTATAACCTCAGCATGGTCTCCTCATACAGCCAGCCCAACCCAATCTTTTTCTACTGCTCTGTAGATAGATGGCAAACCTAAACTCTGGGAATTATTTAACATGATTTATCTTATTAGGCTTTCCATTTTCTCCCTGTGTATTCCCTACACATCATTTGATTTTCAATCTAAAACTAGAAGAAAACATGACACTTTTATTTCTTAGCTCCTTCTCAAGAGGGCATTTTAACTGATTTCCCAAGGATTTGAGAATATTTTGCAACAGAGTATATTAATCCTCAGCCACAAAGTAATCTAATGGCTTGGTTTTGTATTTTTATTATTTTCTAAATAATGAGAGAAAACATAAAACTTCAAAACATTATTCCTAAAGAAATCAAAATCAATATCCATAAAATAGAAAAAAAATTTAGAGTATTTTTATAGGTAATGTGTGTATGTGCAATTTTAATAAGTTTTATTCTAATTATGTACAACTATTGCATCATATTTTAGCACTTAGAAGTGCTTGAGAATCATTAGAGAATTTTATACCATTTTTGACTTATCTTAGGACAGTTGTTCATCTTATAAAAATATATGCAGAATTTTCCCTGGTTTGTTTCTTTCCTACAATCATGAGTGGTAGATGGAAATATTGTTCCTGACTCGACATTTGAGATCTGTGGCTTTCACATCATTGTAGGGACTCACAGAATTAGTCTTTTTCCACCAAACTTCTTTCAGTAATAAGTGAAAAGCTCTCTGCTTTTCTCCATCATCCACAACCTGCATGTGAACCTCTCACACCTTTGCGAGATAGTATTCTCATCTAAGGGCAATTTCACTGACAGTTCCCTCTCTGCCTCAATAACCATATAGAACATTCCTTTCTCCTTTAAGGCTTTGTTCGAAAGCCAACTTCTCAGGGAGACATCTCTTATTATGCGTTAAAACTGCTAACTTTTCCCTTTGTCACATGTAAATCATCTCCCCACTCCCATGCTGCCAATTTTTTTTTTAATTGTAGCTATCACCATCTATATCAGTTCAGGTCTTCCAGAAGCAGGCACCAATAGAGTTAAAAACACAAGAAATTGATAGAGTGTATTGCCTATGAAAGACAAAGGAGAAAGGATGCAGAAGTTTGTAGGGGGAAGCCTTCAGACCACAGTGCAGGTCTGACTTGTTTCAGCAGTGATGTGGTTTTGCTGTGTCCTCACCTAAATCTTGTCTTGAATTGTAGTTCCCATAATATCCACGTGTGGTGACAAGGACCACTAAATCATGGGGGCAGTTACCTACATGCTGTTCTCGTGATAGTGTGTGAGTTCTCATGAGATCTGATGGTATTTTACGTGGCTTTTCCCCCTTCTCATCGGCACTTCTTGCTGCGGCCATGTGCAGAAAGACATGTTTGCTTCCCCTTCTGCCATGATTGTAAGTTTCCCGAGCCCTCGAGCCACACTGAACTGTGAGTCAACTAAACCTCTTTCTTTTATAAATTACCCAGTCTCTGGTATTTCTTCGTAGCAGCGTAAGAAAGGACTAATACGGGAGGAGAGGAGGAAAGAAGTAGAATTGAACAAGAGCTTCAGATGAACTGCAACTCACAGAAGTTCTTAACTAGCCAAGAGAGAGCTCCAGAGCAAAGATGGATGTTAGAAGATTCCTGTATTTGGCAGAAATGAATACAACCTACTCCCCAGGTCTTCCCATTCATTGGCTGGAGCAGTCCAACTGATGAACTCAGGACTGATGCAGATTGCAAGGGCACTGCCTCTGAAACCTGTCATCTGACTGTACTCCATGCATGATTTCCCTTGAAAAAAGATCAGATTGGCACACATCCAGAACTGCCATACTTGCTAAGAATACATTATATATTTATTAAAATTTTTTATATGTTTCCCACTAGCACCCAGTAGGTGCTCAAAAAATGTCTAAGTAAATGAGTGAATGAATTGAAAAAATGAATCCAGTAGATAAAATTAATGTTGAAGGGACAACAATCAATAAGATTCTGAGTTTCCTTAGGATGGGTATCCAACCATTGTTTTTGTATTTCCACTGCCTTCCACATTGCTTGATACAAACTCAATAAATGCTGACAACTATGTAAGTTAATAAATGATATTTTAATATCACAATGAAAATATTTGTTAAAGATGCAAGTAAAGTAGTAACTTTGAATGCTTTTACTTCTGTAACATATCTCTTTTATGAGTAAATCCATAATATTTCACAGTTTCAGCTATACAGTGAATCAATTGTGGAAGCTGTCTCTCCAAAAGAAATGTAATATTACCTCAGGAAGCTAAATCACATCTTATCCACACATGTAATTGAGGGGCAAAAGAGCAGCTTCCCTCTTAGAGGAAAATAACATCTCTTGGGGATAAGGTACTTAAATAGACAAAACTTATGAAGTGGCTTAAATCATGCTGTATGTGGATTACATGGTAAAGAAAGATTGCTGATGGGATTCAAGGTCTCATACCTTTGGGCCAACTGTGTTCAATTAAACTAGGCTTCTTAGGAAGGAAAAAATATATCAGTAAGAAGCCCATGGGGAGGGCTGAGAATTCACTGATAAATAGTACACTGAGCTTAATAAATAAGATAAGGATTAAGAGTAAACCTGAAACTGAATTGTATTTTTGTAGCCTGTGCACTTCAGAGTTCCGCTGTACAGAGCAATGCACGGTGAAACGCACTGTAATCACACGGGCACAGACAGTACAGAGCAACAACTCTCAAACTCCAAGGTCTAGAACAGTGAACTCATCACCATAAGAAAGAAGTCAACAATCACCTCTAAAATATGCTGTGTTTCTGACTTATGTTTACTAAGGGAAAGTGGGAATGCATGTGAATAAATGTATTCCTGTGTTCCAATCACCTGTAAACAGTTCTTTGTATGCTTAACCAACCCTTGACTTATGTCATTTTCTTGATGACCCAGATGTTCTAAAACTTTGGGTTTATAATAAAATATAATTGTTCTACTTGGTTGACTGTGCTGTAATTTAGACCCACATTTAAGAAATTCACTAATTTAAAAATATTGTTAATTCAGCTGGGCATGTTGGCTCATGCCTGTAATCCTAGCACTTCAAGAGGTTAAAATGGGAGCATAGCTTGAAGACAGGAATTCAAGACCAGCCTGCGCAACAAAACAGAACCCCATCTCTATAAAAATTAAAAAATAATTAGCCAGGAGTAGTGGTGCATGCCTGTAGTCTCATGTAGTCTCAACTACACAGGAAACTGAGGTGGGAGAACTGCTTGAGCCCAAGAGTGTGAGGCTGCACAGAGCCATGATCATGCCATTGTACTCCAGATTGGGCTTCAGCACAAGAGCAAGACTCTCTCTCTCTCTCTCTCCCCCACCTTCTCTGATAAAAGGAAAACTTCAGCTGAGTTAAATTTAAAGGAGTTGAGATGAGCAATGAACAATTCACAAATCAGGCAGCCCCCAGAAACACAACAGATTCACAGAGACTCCAGGGGTGCCTCATGGTCAGAACAAATTTATAGACAAAAAGGTAAAGTGACATAGAGGAATCAGAAGTGAGGTACAGAAATAGATTGGTTACAGCTCATTGTCTGCCTTATTTGAATACAGTTTGAATATTCAGCAGTCAGTGGTTGAAGTGTGGCGGCTGGGATTGGCCAGCACTCAGCCATCGTTACAGTTGTATACCATCAAGTTAGGTTTTCAGTTTTGTCTGACTGTTAAGCTAGGTTACAGTTCATCCACAATGACTCAAATATAGAAGTACAGAGTCCTTCTCAAGCCATATTTAGTTTGCTTTAGTGTGTGTGTGTGTGTGTGTGTGACACATATGTAATTCTCTTTAAATTAAAATTATGGGAATTTACAGACTGGATTTTACTATCTACACTCATAATTTCTTGTCAAAAATAAAACAAATATAAAGTTTTCCCTCAAGCCTGAAGACAAAATAATGTAATTTTAATTTAAATTATCTACATTTTTATGATGACTTTAGTAGAAAGCTTAAAATAGGAAAAGTTCACTAAGTGAACTTTTTTGCAAGACACACTTCATATGCTATTTAAAGAATACAACCTCAATTTTTAACTTTGTTTCCTACAAATAATAGTATCAGCTGAATTCAGTACAATCTCCGCCTCAGGCACATTGTGAATCTGAAGTCCTTGCAATTTCTCATTCTGTTTAAGTTAAAAATGGACTTGAAATGTCATAAGAATTTTAAACCTAGATAGAAACTGTCTAGCTCAGCAATCACTGTGCCACCATGTCCTATGCAAGATTCATCTAGAGAAATTATCACAAACGAATTTTATAAATCTGTATTTAAAATAGCACGCTTTAAAATAATAAAAAATATAAATTAAATTACACATTATATAGAAAATCATTGGCACCATTGCAGAAAATAATTTAATCAATCTTCATTTTTTGAAGATGAAAGTAATAGAACATTATATATGTATATAATATTTTTATATATAAATGTATATATGTAAATATATATAAATTATAGCAGCTAACATCTACTGTAGGCTACTATTTATAAATTTATATATATATAAAACTTAGATGTTTTATATATGTAACGTATAAGTTCAAAAATCTTTCTATTATAAATATTTCAGAAAATTGTTATTCTTGAAATAGCAAACAAAAAATTCACTACAGAAGGAATACTTATATTTTTTAAATTACCAGTAGGCCCATATTTTATCCTTTAAAATATTCACAAAACTCAACAAGAAATATCTAAACTCCCCATATGTAAATGGCAATAACATTGTTACAAAGTAAGAAATATAGGTTAAAACAAATTTCTGTGATATATTGTTACTAATTATAATATAAATGGAAATGAGAGCAATATAATGGAATATAATTCAGAATAGTCAAAACTCTGAGCCTAAAAGTCAATGCCAGTGAAGATAAGATAAAACCACCACACTTCTGAGAAATAAATTGGTATATTTATTTTATAGACAACAATTTGCATTACACCAAGTAGAAATGGAAGCACACTATATTGTAGTCTATGGAAAATAACAACAGGTTTTAAAATACAAATACACACGACAGAAAAGACTGGATTTGACGAAAGAAAAAATATCAAGTGATTATACTAGTTGTTTTACAATGGTGAAATTAACAGGCTTTTTTTCTGCTCTACTCTTATAGATTATCTTTAAATGGTTTTAATGTTTTTTATAATTTTAAATAATGATTAAAAAGACACTTTTGAAACATGAAGATATTTGTTATATAAAACTGACCAAAAACGTATTCTGATATAACTTGGGGTTTCTAAAAATATGAATAAAGAACATAGGGCATTGTAAGAAACAGAAATGTAGTGTTGTTAAAATTTTGAGAATAAGGGTTTTAAAATTATTTTTTATTGCTTTCCTTTTTGTGGTAACATCTTTTAAACAAGAAGTGGCATTTATCAATACATGTCTCCCGGAAGCTAAGATTCTCTATGGTTTGTTGGCAGATGTGTATGTTTTGTAATAGTCATCCAAAATCTATCATAGGTATAGTTTTTGTGTGCTAGAATTATTTGACCCTACAAGAACTGATTTATTTTTAATTTCATAGATATTATTATGCCACATTTTTGATTTGTGAAACATGCAACATGAAATTTTTCTTGCTGGGGTTTCTATATTTAGACAGCATATTTTTCTGGAAAGTAGAAGGTTTATATAGTTTTTTAGCAAAGGCAAAAGTTGTGATATTCTAGAGAAAGCAAAAGGTAGTACAGAAACTACTGATTCAAAACATTGATTTGCTAATATCGGAGCCTACAGTAGATGTTAACTTCTGTGTTTGAAACCTTCATTGCTGCACAGTTTTTGACACTTAGGTTATTTAACAGTAATAATGGCAACGAAAATGACAACATCAGTCAATATTAGACAGATCAACGAGATAGAAAATTAACAAGGATATCCAGGACCTGAACTCAGACCTGGAACAAGTAAACTTAACAATTATTTACAGAACTCCCCACCCCAAATCCGCAAAACATACATTTTTCTCAGTATCACGTTACACCTATTTTAAAAGTGACCACATAATTGGAAGTAAATCACCCCTCAGCAATTGCATAGCATTTCACAGCTTTAAATAAAATATTGGTTGGCTGCTTGTTTGCTATTTTCATCTCTTATTCCTTCCTGTCTCCATTGTTAAGTACAATTATTGGCATAAAAGAGGTTTTTAATACCCATTTTTAGACTGCATTCTAGCCTGGACAATAGAACAAGAATCCCGTTCTCTCTCCC
>CAUYLG010037332.1:0-29125 GCA_963573385.1 Cacajao melanocephalus | reverse complement strand
GGGAATCTCCTAGTCTGTGGGCAACAAAAATTCGTCTGAAAGTGCGGCGTCCACTCGCTCTCTGCGCTTTCACTGGGAGCTACAATCCTGAGCTGTTGTTAATTGGCCATCTTGGATCTCTCTCCCTCTGTTGGCTTTTCTTTTGTTAACCACAAAATTTTTAACTTTAAGCCTCAAGATTTCTTGATATTAGATGGGAAAAAAATTAACTACTACAAAATATCTTTGAAAAAAAAGTGAACTGCTATGTTGAAAAGATGTTTCTCAACGTAAATAAAAGTTTGAGTAATACTGGTTGATTTTTACCTGTTAGTCTCTGTATTAGTCCATTTTCACGCTTCTGATAAAAGCATACCTGAGACTAGGTAGTTTACAAAACAAAGAAGTTTATTGGACTTACAGTTCTACATGGTTGGAGAGACAGCACAGTCATGGCAGCAGGCGAAAGGCACATCTCACATGGGGACAGAGAAGAGAAGAGAACTTGTGCAGGGAAACTTCCCTTTACAAAACCTTCAGATCTCATGAGACTTACTACCACAAGAACAGCACAGGAAAGACATGCCCCATGGTTCAGTTATTTCCTACTGGGTTACTCCAACAACACATGAGAATTATGGGAGCTACAAGATGAGATATGGATGGGGACATATAGCCAAACCATATCATTCCACCCCTGGACCCTCCCAAATCTTATGTCTTCACATTTCAAAACTAGTCATGCCTTCCCAATAGTCCCCCAAAGTCTTAATTCATTTCAGCATTAACTCAAAAGTACACAGTCAAAAGTTTCATCTGAGACATAGCAAGACCCTTCTACCTATGAGCCTGTAAAATCCAAAGCAAGTTAATTACTTCCTAGATACAGTGGGGGTACAGGAAGTGGGTAAATACAGCCATTATGAATAGAAGAAATTGGCCAAAGCAGAAGGGCTACAGGCCCCATGCAAGTCTGAAATCCAGCAGGGCAATCAAATCTTAAAGCTCCAAAATGATCACCTTTGACTCCATGTCTCATATCCAGGTCACACTGACACAAGAGCTGGGTTCTCATGGTCTTGATCAGCTTCTGCACCTGTGGATTTGCAGGGTACAGTCTCTTTCCTGGCTACTTTCATGGCCTGGTGTTGAGTGTCTGTGGATTTTCCAGACACAGGGTGCAAGCTGTCAGTGGATCTATCATTCTGGGACCAGGAGGATATTGGCTCTCTTCTCACAGCTACCCTAGGCAGTGCCCAAGTAGGTACTCTGTGTGGGGGCATCCATCCAACACCCAACATTTTTCTTCCGTGCTGCCATTGCAGAGATTCTCATGAGGACCTTATCACCTCCTAGAGATGAATTCATAATTCAGCCTGGATTTCATCATCCATATCATTATCAGCATTTTATGAAAAGCTGTTCAACAAGTCTCTAGGAAATTCCGAACTTTCCCACATATTCCTGTCTTCTTTTGAGCCCTCCAAACTGTTCCAGCCTCTGCCTGTAACACATTTCAAAGTTGCTTTCACATTTTCAGGTATCTTTTCAGCAGCACACCACTCTATTGGTACCAGTTTACCGTATTGGTACAGCAAACTTCTGCCTGGCCATTCAGATGTTTCCATACATCTTCTGAACTCTAGGAAGAGATTCCCAAACCTCAGTCTTGACTTCTATACACTTGCCGGCTCAACATTACCTGGAAGCTGCCAAGGCTTGAGGCTTGCACTCTCTGAAGCCACAGCCCAAGCTCTACGTTGGCCCTTTTCAGTACTGCTGGAGTGGCTGGGATGCTGGGCACCAAGTCCATAGGCTGCACATAGCATGGGGACCCTGGGCCTAGTCCAGGAAACCACATTTTCTTCCCCAGCCTCTGGGTCTCTGAAGGGAGGGGCTGCTGCAAAGGTCTCTGACATGCCCTGGAGACATTTACCATGTTGTCTTGGTGATTAACTTTTAGTTCTTCATTACTTAGCAAATTTCTGCAGCTGAGTTAATTTTCTTCTCAGAAAATGGCATTTTCTTTCTTATCACATTGTCAGACTGCAAATTTTCAAAGCTTTTATGCTCTGATTCACTTAAAAAAATGGAATGCTTTTAACAGCACCCAAGTCATACCTTGACTGCTTTGCTGCTTAGAAATTTATTCCATCAGATACCCTAAATCATCTCTCTCAAGTTCAAAGTTCCACAGATTTCTAGGGCAGGGGCAAAATGCTGCCAGATTCTTTGCTAAAACATAACGAGTCACCTTTGCTCCAGTTAATAACAAGTACCTCATCTTTATCAGAGACAACCACAGCCTGGATTTCCTTGTTTATATCATTATCAGCATTTTGTGCAAAGCCATTCAACAAGTCTTTAGGAAGTTCCAAACTTTCCCACAAATTCCTGTCTTCTTCTGAGCCCTCCAAACTGTTCCAACCTCTGCCTGTTACCCAATTCCAAAGTTGCTTCCACATTTTCAGGTATCTTTTCAGCAGCGCCCCACTCTACTGGTACCAATTTACTGTATTCGTCTGTTTCCATGCAGCTGATAAAGACATACGTGAGACTGGGCAATTTACAAAGGAAAGAGGTTTATTGGACTCACAGTTTTACGTGGCTGGGGAGATTTCACAATCACGGCAGAAGGTGAAAGTGACGTCTCATTTGAGGGCAGACAAGAGAAGAGACCTTGTGCAGGGAAAGTTGCATTTTAAAAATTATCAAATCTTGTGAGACTTACTCACTCTCATGAGAACAGCACCAGAAAGACCCACCCTATGATGAAATTATCTCTCACTAGGTCCCTCCATGACACATGGGAATTATGGGAGCTATAAGATGGGATTTGGGTGGGAGCACAGAGCCAAACCATAGCAGTCTCTATGGTTGATTTCGTAATGAATTTTAAATTTGTGCAGGTCATCATCTCGAAACTAGAAATCCAGGAACATGAACTCTCTTTGAGACCAGGAATTTTTCTGCTTCTTAGAGTCACTTTTCTTTGAAATAAATAGAAGGAGGTTATGAATCTTGACTTCTTTTACCTAATGCATGTACATTGGACTTGATGAAGACTAACTTTTGATGATTGTCAAACTATTCTAATATGATTAAAGAATATGTGATATGATTATTGTACAATACTGTGCATATGATGCTAATATTGTAGAAATGTGAGTAGTCTGACATTTTGGCACACCATCCCTAAATTAATGTAATTTAGGAAGAATAGCATCTGTTTTCTTGTTTGTCTTCAACTTACCATTCTTGAACTATGAACTCTATATTTAAATTGTTAATCAGTAGTAAGGTTTCCTTGAATCTTACAGCATTTTGAAAGAAAATAGAGGATATAACATGCTTGTCACTTTGTCTTAGTTGCAAGAAAACATGGAGACAAATTAAATACTTAGTTTTAACATTCACTTTGTTGAATATGAAGAGTCTTCAAAGGGTTTATGGAAAATGAGTATTGTGAAAAAAACTACCCATGAATTTCAGACATGTTTAGTACTCAAATAAACTCATAATAATTTGTTATAACATATCTGAATGGGATCTAACTGGAGGCACTAAGAATAATAAGACATTAGTTTGGTAACAGTTTCTATTAGAGCAACATGAATTCTGCTAAAATTGAAGCAAGAAAAAACATTAAATGTATGGTGAAACTTGAGTGGAAGTTTATGGGTACAATGCCACAAATAAATAATCAGTCTACAAATTGATAAGCCCTTTTAAGAAGGGACAATGTTGAAGGGGAAGCCCACAGCAACAGGCCAACCATCTCAATTTGCAAGGAAAAATTCATCTTGTTCACGTCCTGATTGAGGACGACCAACAGTTAACCGCACAAACAGTAGCCAAACACCAAAGACTTATCAATTGGTTCAGCTTGCATGATTCTAACTAACCCATTAAAGTGGAGCAAATAGTCCACTAGATGAGTATGAAAACTCTTGCACCCAAATCACCTACAGACAAAAGCAGAGCTTTCATTAGAAAATTTAAACAAGTGAGATACAAATCAGAAGCATTTCTTTGAAGAATTGTAACAAGGGAAGAAACATGGATTTATCAGTATAATCCTGAAGACAAAGCACAATCTAAACAATGGGTACCAAGAGGTGAAAGTTGTTCAATCAAAGCAAAAGTAGGCTGGTCAAGAGCGAAGGCGAAAACAACAGTTTTTTGGGATGCTCAAGGCATTTTGCTTGTTGACTTTCTGGAGGGCCAAAAAACAGTAACGTGTACTTATTATGAGAGTGTTTTGAGAAAACCAAACCTTTAGCAGAAAAAAATATTCCTAGAAGAGTTTTATCAGAGAGTCCTTCTCTGTCTTGACAGTGTTCCTGCTCATTCCTCTCATCAACCAATGTCAGTTTTGTTGATTGCAAATAATTTGCATCCACCTTAAAGCCATGATTTGGCTCCTTCTGGATTCTTTTTGTTTCCTAATCTTAAAAAAATTTTTAACGTACCCATTTTTATTCAGTTAATTAGGTAAAAAAGACTGCATCAACAAGGTTAAATTCCTAGGACCCTCAATTTTTTTAAGGACGGACTAAATGGCTGGTATTATTTTTTTACAAAAGTGTCTTGACTTTGATGGAGCATGTGTTGAGAAGTAAAGTTTATCTTTTTTATTTTCATCTTTTAATCCTATTTTTTCACAATTTTTGAAGTCCCCCTAGGTATCCCCTTTTAATCACTTAGATGATCTATGATTGGACTTACCCACGTATCAAATTATTTTTCATTGCTCTTGAACTTTTTGTTAAGTTGCTTTTGAAAGTAGAATGAACATATATTAAAAAAAGGTTACTCATGATAATCATATATATTTACAAAACATTCCATTTATTTTTTTCTTATAAGTATTCTCAACACTTCCCACATATTTATCATACTTAAAATTATAAATCGTGTTCATTTATTTATGTTGATAACTGATACCAGAGCCTTTGTAGTGACATTTTTAATTGAATTTTGGTCTCATAAATGAAGCTCCCAAATGACGCTATTAATAGGAACATGATTAGTTCTTGTATAAATTAGAGTATAGGTTAAGAAGCTGCTATCAAAAAGGCTACAAACACTATAGCTTACATAAGAAAAAAGGTTAGTTCTTCTCACTTACCAGCTTTGGGTAGACAAGTTGTGTTTTAGTTGCCTGAGTTACCCAGGGACCCAAGCTTGAATGAAGACTCTACCTTTTTTGCCATCCACAGGGCTTCCTGCACAGTGAATAAAGTAGCTGCTCCAGTTTCAGGCTCTGCACTGTTGAAGTAGGGACACCAGCACTATGACCACTTTCCAAAAGCAGATCGTAGTTTGATAGCCAGGTTGGTGAGCCATTGTCATACTTCAGTATCTGTCTTCATAGCAGTCACTTGATTTTGCCTGTATCCCCACTCCCATCATCAGCTCCTTTATGTGGCCTCCTCATTTGCCACTTCCTCATTAATATCACATTCTAGCTATGAGGAGCAAATTGTAATTTACAAATGTACCCTATAATATCTGTAATTTTATTTTCCATGATGTTTTCTATATCTCAAATTTCCCTTATTAACTTCATTAACTATTTATTAGTCTTAAATATACACATCTCTATGCCTTGTTCACAATATGTTATATATCCCAATGATAGTGTAAGTACCTTACAGGCCGGTACCATGAGTCACAGTCCTGATTATGCCATCTCTGAGATGTGTGACAGCAAGCAAGCTATTTAAACTTTCCATGCCTCAATTTCCTCATGTAAAATGAGTGTTCCAAGTTCTGCTTCCTCCAGGAGTTTAGCTAAAGACTGAATGCAATAATCTAGGCAAAGCTCTTAGAATACTTTCAGAAATCACATAAACAAATATTAACTACTCGTTACTAGTAGTCAACAAATATTAACTATTTGTAATTCTTACTATGCCTTTTATAAACCCAAAATGTCTAGGTCCACCGTATGATTGAAGAATATTTGATTACATTTGAAAATCAGCAACCAGTATAGAGGTGCTTTCGAAATTCACAAAGGACACGATGTTGGTAATGTGACTGATGCCGTACTTGAAAGAACTAGAAAGCAAAGTGATTATGATGGTCTAAAAGGAGTGGATAAACCAGGACCAGGACGATACATTATTATTTTTAAAATTTTTCTTTTCTTTTTTTTTCTCTCTTTTTTTTTTTTGAGACAGAGTCTCACTCTGTTGCCAGGCACCAGGCTGGACTGCAGTGGTGCGATCTCAGCCCACTGCAACCTCCACCTCCTGGGTTCAAGCAATTCTCCTGCCTCAGCCTCCCAAGTAGCTGGGACTACAGGCATGCGCCACCATGCCCAGCTAATTTCTGTATTTTTTAGTACAGATGGGGTTTCACCATGTTGGCCAGGATGGTCTCGATCTCCTGACCTTGTAATCCGCCCACCTTGGCCTCCCAAAGTGCTGGGATTACAGGTGTGAGCCACCGTGCCCAGCCTATTTTTTAAATTTTTTTGACTTTTAAGTTCAGGCATATAGGTTTGTTATAAAACGTGTGTCATGGGGGTTTGTTACATAGATTATTTCATCACCCAAGTATTAAGTCTAGTATCTATGAGATATTTTTCCTGATCCTCTCCCTCCTCTCACCTTGTACCCTATGATATGCACCAGTGTGTGTTGTTCCCTTTTATGTGTCCATGTGTTCTCATCATTATCTTCCACTGAAAAGTGAGAATATACACTATTTAGTTTTCTGTTCCTGTGTTAATTTGCTAAGGATAATGTCCTCTAGCTCCATTCATGTCCCTGGAAAGGATGTGATCTCATTTTTATTTTTTATGACTGTATAGCATTCCATGGTGTATATGTACCATATTTTCTTCTTCCAGTCAATTAATTGATGGGCATTTGGGTTGATTTATGTCTTTGCTATTATAAGTAATTCTCCAATGAACATATATGTACATATGTCTTTATAATAGAAAGATTTATATTAAGTGCATACCCCCAGTAATAAGATTTCTGGGTCAAATGGTATTTCTGTTGTTATGTCTCTGAGGAAGTGCCACACTGTCTTTATTAATAGGTAAACTAATTTATACTCCCACCAACAGTGTGTAAGTGTTTTTTTGTTTTTGTTTCATTTTTTTTTTGTCCACAGCCTTGCCAACATCTGTGATTTTTTGACTTTTTAACAATGGTCATTCTGACTGCTATGAGATGATATCTCATTGTGGTTTTGATTACCATTTCTCTACTGATGAGTGATATTAAGCTTTTTGCCAAATAATTGTTGACCACATATATGTCTTCTTTTGGAAAGTGTCTGTTCATGCCCTTTGCCCATTTTTAATGGAGTTATTTTTTTTTCTTGTACGGTTGTTTAAGTTCTTTATAGATGCTGGATATTAGATCTTTGTTGGATGCATAGTTTGTAAAATCTCTCCCATTTTGAAGGTTGTCTGCTCACTCTGTTAATATTTTCCTTTGTTGTGCAGAAACATTTTAGTTTAATGATATCACATTTGTCAATTTTTGCTTTTGTTGCAATTGTTTTTGGTGCCTTTATCATAAAATCTTTGCCCAGTCCTGTGTCCTAAATGGTATTGCCTAGGTTGTGTTCCAGGGTTTTTATTGTTTGGGGTTTTGCATTTAAGTGTTTAATCCATCTTGTGTTTACCTTTGTATATGGTATAAGAAAGGAGTCCAGGTTCAGTCTTCTGTATATGGCTAGCCAGTTATCCTAGCACCATTTATTGAATAGGGAATTCTTTTTCCATTGCTTGTTTTGGGCAGATTTGCTAAAGATCAGGTAGTTGTAGACGTGTGGCTTTATTTGTGGGATCATCTATTCTGTTCCGTTGGTCTATATGACTGCTTTTGTTCCTGTACACTGCTGTTTCTGTTACTGTGGTCCTGCAATATAGTTTGAAGTCAGATAGGGTGATACCTCCAGCTTTGTTCTTTTTATTTAGGATTTGCCTTGGCTATTCAGCCTCTTTTTTGGTTCCATATGAATTTTAAAATAGTGTTTTTCTAGTTCTGTGAAGAATCTTAATAATAGTTTCATAGAAATAGCATTAAATCTATAAATTGCTTTGGGCAGTATGCCATTTTAATGGTATTAATTCTTCCTATTAATGAGCATAGAATGTTATAGAATTGTTTGTGTCATCTCTGATTTTTTTGAGCAGTATTTTGTGGTTCTCCTCACTGAGCTCTTTCTCCCTAGTTAACTGTATTCCTAGATATTTTATTCTTTTTGTGGCAGTTGTGAATAGGATTACATTTTTGATTTGGTCTTGGCTTGACTGTTGTTGGTGTATAGAAATGCTGGTGATTTTTGCACATTGATTTTGTTTCCTGAGACTTCGCTAAAGTTGCTTTATCAACTTAAGAATCACTGGGGCTGAAACTGTGGATCAGATATGAACAGATAAAGGATATGTCATCTTCAAATGGATAGTTTTACTTCCTCTCTTCCTGTTTGGATGCCCTTTCTTTTTACTCCTGCCTAATTACCATGGCCAGAACTTCCAGTATCATGTTGAATAGGATTGGTGAGAGAAGGATTTCTTGTTTTTTGCTGATTTTCAAGGGGAATGCTTTCGGCTTCAGGACAATACATTTAGCCCTTTGTATTCATCAAGAATATTTTCATATCAAGTCTCAGGAATGCAACTTATTGGCAAAAAAAAAAAAAGAAAGAGAATATGTGAGGAAGACAGAAAGAAAGAGAGAAAAGGAAGAGATAGAAAAGAAAGAATGAAAGGAAAGAGAAAGGGAGAAAAAGAAAACTGCATAAAAAAGACAAGAAAGAGAAAGAAGAGAAGGAAGGAAGGAAAAAAGAAAAGAAAACGAAGGACAGGTGGAAGGGAAGGAAAGAAAGGAAGGAAAGAGGAAGGGAAAGAAGGAGGGGAAGGAGGAGGGCAGAAGGCAAGGAAGGAGGAAAGGAAGGGACAGAGGGAAGAAGGAAGGAATCGGTTTATGGGACCATCTCCAGATTTCCAGAATGGCTAGATACACGTTTTAATAGACCATTGCCTTTGCATCCATCACTTTTAAATTCAAGCATACATGTGCAGGTTTACTTTGCTATTTACCTTCTGGGTGAAGTTTGTTCCTACAGTCTCAGCTTCAAACTTGTGTGATTTTTATAATTAACAATGCCAGTGAAAAGGAAATGCTTCTTTTTGATAGTTTCAACAGTATTTCTGGCTCTAGGTCTCTCTGTCATGGCCTTTCTTTATGAGCCCATCCCTGCATCGATTACTGTGTCTGAATCAATCCCTGTGAATCATCCCTGAATTAATCACTGAGTACAATAGTTTGTCGGAAGCAGACATGGTGAATTAGAAAATGTACAACATAATTAAAACTCCATAACTTTCAAAACAAATAGATCCGACTGCATGGAAGTATCGTATTTTTTACTGTCATTACTATCATTACCCATTTGTTGTTTTAAATTTTCAGTTATGTTGTTAACAAAATTGCACAGGAGGCATTTTTTTTTAATGGTGTAGCTTTTCACTTAAGCCTACATCCCTAAAAGCTAGAGTGTTAATCAAAGACTAGAAACACTTTTGTAGGTCTTGGTATTTGTGGTTTGTAACCTAATCCTTTGTTCATTTATTATCAGTAAAGTTTTTCTCATTTGTAATGTCCTTTTAAAAATGTTAAACATTGTTCTGTGATATGTCTTGCATGATATTTCTCCATTTTGTCATTTGCTTTCCAATTTTGCTTATGGTGGTTTTCTTATAAGAAATGTTAAAAATTTTACAGTCAAATCTATTAGTTTTTTCCTTACTACTTGCCTTTTGCATTATGCCTAGTAAGGCCATTTTCATGAAAAGATATTCACAACATTTGCTCTGTGTTTTTTTTTTCCCAATATGTTTATGGCTTCTTTTGGCATTTACCTTTTTGATAATTTGGGATGCTTGTGTGAGGGAAAACAACAATTATGCCAGCATAATTATTGTCATTCTTTCTCCATTAATTCAAAATGGCAGCTTTAGCGCTTATATGCACACATATGCGCATGCATACATACACACATGCATGTACACACACACATATGTACAGTGTCTTCCCCATTCTCCTACTGCTTCTGAGGTTATTTTTAGTTAGACATGGTGAAGCAGCAGAATACTATGTCCTTCACAAACCAATGAATTATTTGAAGGAATTATTTTGCTCTCTTTTTCTCTTATATTTGCAATCTCTATGTTAAATATTCTGTAACTTTTGTCCATAACATTTTTGTCACTCAGTAATTTAGTCATATAAATTGCTGTTTTGACTCTATACTCAAAAAGGAAATAAATCTTCAGCAAAGTCCTTATATTTGCCACAGTTTAAATTTCATATGTTTTTCTATGTTCTACATCTGCATTGTGGACTGTGACTTTTGGAAATGTAAAAAGTTTCGTTGCTTGTAATACTTATTTTTCTTATTGATAGAGTTACTTTGGCTGATTATTTGCATGTTCACCATTTCTTCATGTTTAATTTGTGCAATTGACTTTACCTTTTTTTTTTGTTTTAAAAGCTTTATTGTGATATAATTAACAGTCATTGTCACATATTTAAAGATGATAATTTTTTAAGTCTTACCACATGTGTACATGTATAATACCATCAGCACAACCACAATAACTTTTAATCACCCCTGCCAAATTTTAGATTTTTTTGAAAACAACATGAATGAATATATATATGTGTATATTTTCTTCTCAGTCTGGAAGAGTTGTTTTTTGTTTCTGAGAATCTTTGACATTTGTTAAAGAAGTTTAATCCATTCACTTTTTGTTCATAACAATATAACCTTTTACATTGCAGTTCCTTCTGTATGCTTTTCTCTATTTTTAATTTTTGTAGGTACGTGGTAGATATATATATTTGTGGCGTACATGAAATATTTTAATATAGGCATACAATGTATAATAATCATATCAGGGTAAATGGAATATCCATCACCTCAAATATTTATCCATTGTGTTACCAACAATCCAATTAACTTTTCGTTGTTTTAAATGTACAATAAGTTATTGTTGACTGTAGACATGCTCTTTTGCTATCAGATACTAGATTTTAATCATTCTATCATTATATTCTTGTACCAACTAACCATTCCCACTTCTTTCCTCACTGTTACCCTTCCCAGCCTTTGGTAACCATCATTCTACTCTGTATCTCCATGAGTTCAGTTGTTTTAATTTTTAGCTCCCACAAATAAGTGATAATACCAGAATTTGTCTTTCTATGCCTGGCTTATTTCACGGAACATAATGACTTACAGTTCCATCTCTGTTATAAATGACAGGATCTCATTCTTTTTAATAGCTGAATAGTACTCCATTATATATGTGTGTGACATTTACCATGAAGCTGCTAACGGAAGACATTGGGAAAATTCCCAGAATGTTAGACTGGGCAAAGATTTCTTGAGAGACACCTCACGAGCACAGGTATATACCTAGTAGTGGGGTTGCTGGATCATATGGTAGTTCTATTTTCAGTTTTTGAGGAACTTCCAAACTGTTCTCCATAGTGGTTGTACTAATTTACATTCACATGAACAGTATACCAGAGTTCTCTTTTCTCCACATCCCCACCAGCATTTGTTATTGACTGTCCTTTGGATAAAAGTCTTTTTAACTGAGGCAAGATGATATTTTATTGTAGTTTTGATTTGCATTTCTCCGATGATCCATGCTATTGAGCACCTTTTCATATGCCTGTTTGCAATTTGTATGTCTTCTTTTGATAAATGTCTATTAAGATCTTTTGCCCATCTTTTAATCTGATTATTAGATTTTTTTTCTACAGTTATTTGAGCTCCTTATATATTCTGGTTATTAATCCCTTGACAGAAGGATTGTTTGCAAATATTTTCTCCCATTCTGTGGGTCATCTCTTCACTTTGTTGATTGTTTCTTTTGCTGTGCAGAAGCTTTTTAACTTAATATGATACCAATTTGTCCATTTTTGCTTTGGTTTCTTTTGCTTTTGTGGTATTACGTAAGAAATCTTTGTCCAGTCCAACATCCTGGGGAATTTTCCCAATGTTTTCCTTTAGTAGATTTATATTTTGAAGTCTTAAATACTTTAATCTATTTTGATTTGATTTTTGTATATGGTGAGAGAGAAAAATTTAGTTTTATTATTTGGCATGTGAATATTCAGTTTTCCCAGTACCATTTATTAAAGAGACTGTTCTTTCCCCAATGTATGCTGTTAGTATCTTTGTCAAAAATGAGTTCACTGTAGATTTATGGATTTATTTCTAGGTTTGTATTCTGTTCCACTGGTCTGTGTTTCTGTTTTTGTGCTGGTACCATGCTGTTTGGTTAGTATAACTCTATGGTATAATTTAAAGTAGGTAATATGATGCTTCTAGTTTTGTTCTTTTTGCTCGGGATAACTTTGGCTATTCTGAATCTCTTATGGTTCCACATAAAATTTTAGTGTTGGTTTTTCTATTTCTTTGAAGAATATCATTGATATTTTATTAGAATTTACATTGAATCTGTAGATTTCTTTGGGAAGTATAGACAATATTGATTCTTTCTAATCATGAAATGGAATAACTTTTAATTATTCTGTATCCTCTTCAATTTCTTTCATGAATGTTTTAAAATTTTCATTGTAGAAATCTTTCTCTTCTTTGGTTAATTCCTTGGTGTTTAGATTTATTCATAGCTACTGTATATGGGATTACTTTCTTGATTTCTTTTTCAGATTGTTTGCTATTGGCATATAGAAATGCTATTGATTTTTGCATGTTGATTTTGTATGCTGCAACTTTACTAACTTTGTTTATCACTTCTAATTGCTTTTTTGTGGAGTCTTTAGGTTTATCAAACATAAGATTACATCACATGAAAACAAAAATAATTTGACTTTTTTCTCTCCAATTTGGATGCCCTTTGTTTCTTTCTCTAGTCTGATTGCTCTAGGTAGGATGCCCAGTACCACATTGAATAACAGTTGCAAAAGTGGGCATTCTTGTCATGCTCCAGATCCTAGAGGAAATACTTTCATTTTTTTCATATTCAGTATGATACTAGTTTTGAGTCAGTCACTGGCTTTTATTATATGGAGGTATGTTCTTTCTATATTAATTTTTGAGAGTTTCTGTCATAAAGGGGTATTGAATTTTATTAAATTCATTTTTAGCATCTACTGAAATGATCATATGATTTTTGTACTTCATTCTGCTGATAAGATGTGTCACATTGATTGATTTGTATATGTTGTACTATCTTTGCAATCCTGAGAGAAATTCCACTTGGTTCTGAAAAATGATCTTTTCAATGTGCTTTTAAATTTGGTTTGCTAGTATTTTATAGAGGATTTCTGCATCAAAGTTTATTAGGAATATTGGCCATTAATTTTCTTTTTCTGAGGGATCTTTGTCTGGTTTTGGTACCTGGGTAATACTGACCTTCTAGAATCCTACTAAAATTATTCCAGAAAATAGAGGAGGAGGAAATGCATTCAGACTAGAAGCCCAGGGTAATATTGGGTATAGGTAATACTGGGTATACGAGGTAACATAGGGTAATACAAGATTGCTATTAGTTCTTTAAATGTTTTGTAAAATTCAACAATGAAGCTGTTGGGCACTAGGTTCTTTTTGCAGAGAGAATTTTTATTATGGTTTCAATTTCATTTCTTATTATTTGTTCAGCTTTTGGCTTTTTCATGATTCAATTTCTGTTGGTTGCATGTGTGTAGGAATTTATCCATTTCTTCCAAGTTTTCTAAATTTTTGGCATACCATTGCTCATAATAGCCTCTAATGGTCTTCAGAATTTCTGCAGTATTAGATTCAATATCTCCTTTTTTATCTCTGATTTTCTTTATTTTGGTATTCTTTCTTTTTTTCTTAGACTGGTTAAAGGTTTGTTTATTTGATCAAAAAGACAAGTTTTCATTTCACTGATATATTATTTACTTCATTTAAGTTTTATTTCTACTACAATCATTATTTTTTTCTTGTACTAATTTTGGGTTTGTTTTGCTCTTGCTCTTCCAGTTCTTTAAGATTCATCATTAGGTTGTTTGTTGGGTGTTTTTCTACTGTTTATATAGCTGCTTACATTAAACTTTTCCCTTAGTATTGCTTTTGCTGTATCCCATAGGTTTTGGTATGTGTGTTTCTATTATTAGTTATTTCAACACATTTTTAAATTATCTTCTTAATTTCATCATCGACCTAACAGTAATTTGGAGCATCTTGCTTAATTTCCATGTGTCTGTATATTTTCCAGACTTCCTCTTGTTAGTGATTTCTAGTTTATTCCATGGTGGTCAGAGAAATACTTGATATAATTTCAGTTTTTAAAGGTCTTTTAACGCTTGTTTTGAGGCCTGATATGTAGTATATCCTTGAGAATGATCCAGGTGCTGAAGGGAAGAATGTGTGCTTTGTAGCCATTGGATGAAATGTTTTGCAATTAACTATCTGCTACAGCCGTTTGGTCTATAGTGCAAATTAAGTAGGTTTCTTTGCTGAATTTTTTTCTGGATGATCTGTCAAATGCTGTAAGAAGGGGTATTAACATTTCCAGCTGTTCTTTTATATTGGGCTCTATCTCTCGCTTTAAGAATATTTGCTTTATATATCTGTGTGTTCCAGTGTTGGATGCACATATATTTATAATTGTCATATCATCTTGCTTGAATGACCCCTTTATCATTATGACCTTCTTTGAATTTTTTTTTAAATAGTCTTTCTCCTGAATTCTATTTTGTCATCAGGGACTTTTGTCACCCCCCCAAAATTTCATTCTTATCAAGGTAGCTGTTTATGTGGATAGTTGTTAAGTTTGGTGTTCCTGCAAGAATGATGCCTGGTGGAGGCTTCCTTTCAACCATTTTGCTCTACTTCCTCCTACAAAAGTCCGTCTGTATGTTTGTATGTGTCTTCCTTCCTTGCTGTTTCCATTTTCTTATATTGATACAGGACTCAATTTGACTTTATATTTTTTAAGTCTTTGTCTCTATTGCTTTAGAAAGTTTGTAGGAAATAATTCCTTCTCTGAATGTCTTTTCCTTATTGTTTCTTTCTTTTGTTTTTAGTCCTAGAATTTCCATTCCAACCAGGCAGAACTTCCTGAACTTTGTTTTATCTTTATATTTTGATTTTGTGCAAAATGGTTTTGTATAATTTGATGTTCATTCTTTCTACTGCAGTTTATAATTCAACACCATGTTTTAAATATCCATTTCTTATATTCCTTCTAGTTTAGTTTCATTTATTATTGTGATAAACACCTATTGAATTTATTCACCTAAATTTTTTTAAATGTTAAAAAAAAAAGATTATCTTTAGAGTCCTTACTTTAGATTGTCAGCTCCCTTAATATGATTCAAAGCTTCGTAGTTGTAAAGGTTCTTAATTTGTAATTGGTCATATTGTTCTCAAGAACAGATAGAGGAACAGGTGTTAACATACTTTGCTTATGTTTGAATATATTATATATCCACCTTTCTTTGGTTTGTAAGAATGAAAGATTTCAATAAGAAAATGATGGTGTTCTGGATATTATTGGTGAATACATGCTGTTTTCTAGTGATCACAATTTTTACTTACCTCCCAACAGTCTCCTTAGTTATTAATTGTAGCTTTTAACCACAATTGACATTAGTCTCATTTTTCTGGAATGTTCACAATTAATTTATCTTCTTTTAGGAAAATATACCCACTTTCTTGTATTAAATTTTAAGTGAATAAAAATAGGAACTTTAATTATAATCTGTAAAATGTAAATAATATCAGCCTCATCTATTTCAGATATTATTTGAAACTTGGATTTTGGAACGCCAAAGTTAAAAATACAATTGTCATGTTTTCAGCACATATTGGATATTGTAGAAATATATCCAAATTCAACAAAGATTTGAAGCTAAATCTATAGTTTTTAATATTTTGTGGATGTAGACTTACCCTATCAGAGTTTTGTATGAATAATTTTTGCTTTTTATAATCTATAATTGCTTAATTTTTAATGATAAAATTTTAATTATAAATATTAGCCCTCATGGAAAATTGTTTGAAGGATGTACTTTCCATTTATTTTTTTCAGTTTTCAAATATATTTCTTTTAGTCCAAGATACTAACTATTAGGATAATGTGTACTTGGAAATTATAGGCTTTCAATGGTACTTACATTGCATTGTGCTTTTACATTATGGCACCAAGTTATAATAAGGGATACTAAAAAGAAAAACCTTACATGATTGTTTATCATACTTATTCTTGCAATTTGGTCATAATGTTGTCCTTTACCAGTGCATTGTCCCTTAATTCACACCAACAGGAAAAGATGAGCTTTATTGGGAAATATTTCTTTTGTAAAGTCTTCCAAACACTGCAGAATCTTATAACTAGTCTTGGATATTTATTAAAAATATACATGGCTTTATGTTACAAACTTTGTGCAGGAAATATTAATTAATCTAAATTGCTTTTTTTTTATTTTGACCCAATTTCTGTAATCATTCCTTTTTTAAATCCTATTTTACTTAGTATACTACTTCAATCTACCTCAAATTATTGGAAAAGAGAAGAAATGAATAGATAGATAGATAGATAGATAGATAGATAGATAGATTTTTGTTAGATTCTAAGATCACTTAGTAAAGTCTCCATGTATACAGAAAAAGCCAAGTGAAGATACAAGTACCTTCAGGCCAATAGCTTGGAAAGCGGAAATAAAATGAAAGGGCAAAGGAAGAAGTTCTAGAATCTAGACACCAAGACGAAGGCCTATATATTGGGCATATCTTAAATAAAATGTAAAAACCAATTACCACAACTTTGTAGCACATTCATGTATTGACACAATGTCAACATAAGAATTGGGAAATTGAATTTGATTTAGCCATGTATTTTATTTTCATAGGCATGCCACTCTTAAATAAAAGATGACTAAGTGGAATTAATAGCAAGTATAATTTCTAATATGCCTCAAATCTGAAAATTCTTTAACACTTCTCTGTTTCTCTTTTAATAATGACAGCTATCAAAATGTTCTGTTACTTAAGAGCTTCCTAGTTTGTTTGTTTTTAAATATTTCAAATGCCCTGCTCAAGATAAACCTGCTAAATAAGCTAAACCTGAACACCATCTGGGCCTTAGATATGAATCCCCAATTAAATGACTGTCGATTAATTACTGTACTGCTTGAACAAATTAGTGTCTTGAAAGGAATATGTGAAAATGACACTGTTTCCGATAATTGTTTTATTTGCTCTTTTCTGTTATTTCCCAGTTTTAATTGTTGGATATTACAAAGACACATTTTGACAAATTCTATTCTCACTACATAAGTGTATTTTTTTTTATAAAGGCATATTTGGAAATAATGGAACCAAGGCTCCTCATTATGGGAAAAATTAGATTTTTTAAACATCAATTTTAACTATATTTTTAAAATGTCATATCATATTAGATGCTTGGAAATGCAGATAAGATCAGTTCTTTAGGCAGTTTGATTTAACTGTAAAAAGCCTTTCTCCCTCACATTGTGGAAGACACTAAACCCTCTAGTGCTTGCTAATGTGTGTTTTGTTACCCCTCGATGCCTGGAAGAGTCATTATATTCAGTAACTGAAGTCTCACACACCCTTGCTCCTATTTACCCCACATGTACCACAGATGGAGTAAATGGACCTGAAATTCCTCAGGGTTTTAAAAAATTCACTCTTGTAGTTTAGAAATCGTCGCTGCACCATTGACTTTCTCCTATAACAGCCTGGTTCAGTGCGGCATCTTAGATGTAAAGCCTGAATAGATTAAACTCATAGCTTTGCTTAAAATCTCTTTATGGACTGTTAATCACCAAAGCAGAGTAATATAATGGATTGCAAATATTTACCAGGCTTGCACTTCTATATACAGCTGTGCCTAGATAATTTAATCAAGGATTGCAAGGCAATTTATCCCAAAGAGTTTGGTAATTCTGAATTTCAACAGGGGAAAATAAAACAGAAAAGTATTTTGTATTACAGTGGTTTTGATTGTTGGCTGTTAAATAAAAGGGTTTCCATTTATGACATAACAGGTAAAAACTATAAACACAGACTTAATGTTATCCATTAACCACATACAATTGCATTGCATGCTTAGATTTAAAGAAAAAGTACATGCCTACATAAATGTTCATTGAAACTTTTCCCGTGGGAAAGCAGGAAATTGATCATTCCACTTGGAGGAAACAAAAGTAGAATAAGATGAATACAAATCTTATGGAAATAAATGTCATAGCTTTGTTGATGACGTTTTACTTGGCTGATGAATCAAATATTCATTTCAAATGCACATAACATGTACTATATTGAACTAATAAAAACTAGTGTCACAGATAAGCTCTTTCTTCCCAAGTATACATTGTTTTATTTAATATTTTTAAGTGGCCTGATGAGAATCTTTATAAGAAAGTATTTAGGGAACTGATACTGTGCTGATTTGTATTTCATTTTAACACGTTTGCTTCTTTTTTCAGTCAGTATTTGTTTTGAAAACACATAGCCTCAAACACAAACCAGCTGTGAAACTGAATCCTGTAGGAAAACCCTGATCAGGAAACAAAAGGCACTAACAATAAGTCACGTGTAAAAACATTTGCTGGTGGTGATGATTAAAATTAGTTCTGTAGGGAAAAAATTATCTTCATGAAAACTCATTAAGATAAAATCAGTGATCAGATATAGTTAGAATAAACTCTAATCCCTTTACAAAGACAAAGAAACTTTGTACTTGAAAACATAAAAATTCATGTGACTTTTATGATGAAAAGCTAAATGCTTGGGAACAAGACAGTGTCAGTGTAGGTTCAAATATTAAGGGAAAAATGAATTTGAAAGCATATAAACTGCCATAGCAGCCTTATGAGACACAGGTTAAATATGTAATGACTATTTCTCTATCGGTAGAGGGACCTAGGTACCAAGTTGAAGGTCCATGTAATGAGCATATCTTGAATAAATCAATTACCATAACTTTGTATCACATACAGCAAATTGATAAGAAAAATTCAGGTTAATTTGAGCTAATAATCTGTTCTTACATGTTAGCCATTTATTTAAAGTATACTGCAGAGGAATCGAGGTATAATAGCTATTTTACAAAGGTTCTTCACATGGAAAGAAAAAAGAGACTGTGTAATTATGGCCCAGGGACACTCTGTTAAGGCTATAAGCAAGGAGATAATTATGGGACTAGCCAAGCTTTTATGTCACTTCCAAAAGTACCAGCATGTGGTGTAGTAAACCCCTGGGATCACTGGTATTGCCTACAAAATGAAGCCTCCGGGACATTTCGTGGAGGGGTTGGAAACTCTATGAGGGGCTACTGGATGCTTCTTAATATTCCTATACATTCATACCAAGCTTAATTTCATCACCTGTAATTTTACTTGCCCTACCTACCTACCTAAATTGCAGTACTGCATGCAATTTACTTGCATGCATCACAGTTTAGAATAAACATGGAATTTAAAAATAGATAGATATAATCTCAAAGCAAGTTTAAAATCAGAATTTGTTTTAAAACTTAGTCTATGGAAAAAAATGAGTAAAGCCTCACAATGTGACCAAACAAATAAACACTTGGGGAAGTGTGGAATATTTTCAAATATTGTATACTGTGATTGAAACAGTTTTTAGGTTATATAAATTTATTTCCATGACGGTGTACAGCAATCTTCATTCTAACATGACATTACTGTTTCCACCATGAATCCTAAATTCTTTTGGAGAATCATAATTGCACATATTCTCTTGCATTTGTCTGTGTTTTCATCAGCGTCCTCAGGTCATGTGTTCAATTATTCAGCTGGGAATGTATGTTAGCATAGATATTGGTAAGGTAATTGAATTTATATTTTTGTTTTCCCTCTGCTCATTGCTTTAATTCCAAAGTAAGTTTTAATGCCAGTCTAACTTATCTATGTATATTTAAATAGGGTGAAGACTATTTAAGATGAGTATTTGAACACTGTAACTTTTTTGTAAGCAGTTTGAACTGCATTTGACATTGTCTCTGCTAAATTAATATTAAACTTTTAAAAATAGGAATAAGTGGGAAAAACTACATTTTTAACACCAAAAGAATTAAGAACCATGTCAAATCTTTCCTTCTTCTATTTAAGCTCATGAGAACTTGTGTGTGTGTGTGTAGTCTATTGATTGCCTTTGGATTAAATCCTGTGTTAGTTTGTAATGCTGACAAGACTGTTAAAAAATGGTACTAAAATAATCTTGACTAAGTATAGTAAGTAGTATAATCATTAGTATTCAACTATAGTGCATTTTTGGTCTCAAGAAAAAAAAAAGGACAAAAAGAGCATTGGATAATATGAACATTACCTTCCAACTATCAGTGATTATAGGGAGTATTGTTAGATAGAATGTAGATAAAAATATCACTGACTTGCAATTCCTGTGAGCTTCTCTGAAGATTAATGGAAAGTCATATTGATGAGGTGTTTGAAAACAAACATATCAAATAAAGACAATGAAAGATAGTTGGCGTTCTTCTCTGGACTGGATTCTTTTTCAATGATTAAATGAGAGCAAAAATAAAAATTTTACCTATATAAAAAGATGGCCTGCGGCAGTGGCTCATACTTATAATCCCAGCACTTTGGGAAGCCAAGGCCAGTGGATCTCCTGAGGTCAGGAGTTTGAGACCAGCCTGGCCAATATAGGTGAAACCCCATATCTACTAAAAATAGAAAAATATCTGGGCATCGTACTGGGTGCCTGTAATCTCAGCTACTCAGGAGACTGAGGCAGGAGAATTGCTGGAATCCGGGAGGTGGAGGTTGGAGTGAGCCAAGATCACACCATGGCACTCCAGTCCCAGTGACAATAGTGAGACTTCATCTCAAAAAAAAAAAGATATGTCAGATTTGAAGGGAACCACCCTAAAAGGGTAGGATGCTTAGGATAATGTTCTAGAGGCTAAATGAATGAGTTTTTGTTGGATGTAGGCTCAACAAACAAAAGCAAAACCGCTAGAGTATCTTTTTTTGTATAATTTGTGATACTTGGGTATGGATTGGTGATATGGTTTGGCTGTGTCCCCGCACAAATCTTACCTTGAATTGTAATAATATATTAATATTGGTTCATTTATTATAACATAGTACCTTACTGTAGTAGTCTTTTCTCCCACTACTATAAAGAACTACCTAAGACTGGGTAATTTAGGAAGAAAAGAGGTTTAACTGACCCACAGTTCTGCAGGCTTAACAGAAAGCATGACTGAGAGGCATCAGAAAACTGACAATCATAGTAAAAGGTGAAGGGTAAGTAAGGACCTTCTTCACATGGTGGTAGGAGAGAAAGAGAGCAAGGGAGGAAGTGCCACACACTTTTAAACCATAAGCTCTCATGAGAACTCACTATCATGAGAACAACACGGGGAAAATCTGTCCCCGTAATTCAGTCACGTCCCTTGAAGCCTCTCTTTTAACACACAGGGATTACAATTCAACATGAGATTTGGCTGCGGCCACAAATACAAATCATATCATTCTGCCCCTGGCCCTTCCCAAATCTCATGTCCTTCTTACATTTCAAAACACAATCGTGCCTTTCCCGAAGTCTCCCAAAGTCTTAATTCATTCCAGCATTAATGCAAATGTCCAAGTCCAAAGTCACATCCAAGACAAGGCTATTCTCTTCCACCTATGAACCTGCGAAATCAAAAACAATCTACTTCAAAGATGCACTGGGGGTATAGGCATTTGATAAATGCTCCCATTCCAAAAAGGAGAAATTGGGCCAAAACAAATAGGCTATAGGCTCCATCCAAGTACAAAAGCCAGCAGGGCAGTCATTAAAACGTAAGCTCAAAAATAATCTTCTTTAACTTCATGTGTTAAAACCAGGGCTTGCTGATGCAAAGACTGGGCTCCCAAGGCCATGGGCACCTCCAACTTTCTGGCTCTTTAGGGTGTAACCCCCACAGCTGCTTTCATAAGTTGGCATTGAGTTCCTGTGGTTTGTCTAGATGCACAGTACAAACTGTCAAAGGATCTACCATTCTGGGGTCTGGAGGACGGTGGTCATCTTCTTACAGTTCACTAGAAAGTGCCCTGGTGAGGACTCTGTATGGGAATACAACCACACATTTCGCCTTCTTACGGGCCTAAATGATGTTCTCCATGAGGGCTCCGACCCTGCAGCAGACTCCTGCCTAGACGTCCAGTCATTTTCATACATCCTCTGAAATCTAGGCAGAAGTTCCCAAACCTCAGTTCTTGCTTTCTACATACCAGCAGGCCCAACAACGCATGGAAGCTGCCAAGGTAATATGGTTTGGCTCTGTGTCCTCACCCAAATCTCAACTTGAATTGTACTCCCATAATTCCCACATGTTGTGTGAGTGAGGGACCTGGTGGGAGATAATCGAATTGTGGAGGCCAGTCTTTCCTGTGCTGTACTTGTCATAGTGCATAAGTCTCAGGAAATAGGATGGGTCTATAAGGGAAAGTTTCTGTGCACAAACTTCTCTTTTTGCCTGCTGCCATCTGGGTAAAATGTGACTCGCTTCTCCTTGCCTTCTGGTATGACTGTGAGGCCTCCCCAGCCGCATGAACTATAGTCCATTAAGCCTCTTTTGTAAATTGCTCAGTCTCAGGTATGTCTTTTTCAGCCGTGTGAAGGTGGAAAAATACACGGGCTTGGGATGCACCGTCTGAAGTAATAACTCGAGCTGTACCTTGCTCCCTTTTAGCCATGGCTGTAGCTGGAGCAACTTTGACACAGGGTGCCATGTCCCAAGGCTGCACAGAGCAGCAGCCCACTGGGCCTGGCCCAGGAAACCATTTTTTCCCTGTTAGGCCTCTGGGCTGGTGATGGGTGGGATTGCAGTGAAGGTCTCTGAAATGCCCTGGAGACATTTTCCCTATTGTCTTGACGTTCAGCCCCTTTTTACTTATGCAAATATATGCAGCATGCTTAAATTTCTCCCCCCAGAATGGGTTATTCTCTTCTACTGGCTGGCCAGACTACAAAGTTTTCAAACTTTTGTGCTTTGCTTCCCTTTTAAATATAACTTCCGGTTTCAGATCACCTCTTTGTTTACACATACGGGAGTAAACTTTTAGAAACAGGTCACATTTTGAATGCTTTGCTGCTTAGAAATTTCTATAGCCAGATACCCTACATCATCTCTCTCAACTTCAAAGTTCCACAGATCCCTAGGGCAGGGGGGAAATACTGCTAGTTTCATTGCTAAAAGCATAGCAAGAGTGACCTTTACTCCAGTTCCTTATCTCCATCTGAGACCACCTCAGCTTGGACTTCACTGTCTGTATCACTATCAGCATTTTTGTCAAAGCCATTCAACAAGTCTCTAGGAAGTTCCAAACCTTCCCACATATTTCTATTTTCTGGGCCCTCAAAACCTCTCAGAAGTTTCAAACTTTTTCACTTTTTACTGTTTTCTTCTGAGCCCTCCAGACTGTTCCAAACGCTGCTCATTACCCAGTGTCACATCACTTTCACATTTTCGGGTATCTTTATAGCAGTAACCCACTTCTGGTACCAATTTCCTATATTAGTCCATCATCACACTGCTGTAAAGAGCTACCTGAGACTGGAAAATTTATAAAGAAAAGAGGTTTAATTGACTCCCAGTTCTGCAGGCTTAAGAGGAAGCATGAATGGAAAGCCTCTGGAAATGTGCAATTATGGCAGAAAGCGAAGGGGAAGCAAGGACCTTCTTCACATGGTGGCAGGAGAGAGAGGCAGGGCAGCCAGAGAAGTGCCACACACTTTGAAACCAGAATGTGGTTTAACATGTGGGGATTAAAGTTTTGCATGAGGTTTGGCTAGGACCACAAATCCAAACCGTATCACATACTAATGTAAAATGTTAATATTAGGGGAAAATTGGTGTGGAGTATATAAGAATGCTCTGTATTTTCTACTCAGTTTTTCTGCAAATATAAAAACTGTTCTAAAAAATAAAGTCTAAAAATCATCTAAAAATGTACAGACATTGAACCAGTGGTTCATTTGTAGGAATTTACCTTAAATGTACATGAATGTACATAGAAATGTTGACCTCACAAGTAAAAGATTGGAATAAAATATATAACTAAGATAGAGTTATTTAATAGGTTACAGTACAATAATATTATACAATAATCAAAAAGTATGTTAGAGCTTAATAGTAAAACAAAATAGGAGTACATGGCTGTTGTCATGGGGAAAAGGATTACAAAAATTTGTATAGTATAATTTCAGTTTTCATATAAGGTATCATTTTTTTAAATGATGGTTTGACAAATGACTTTTTTTTTTTTTGAAACAGAGCCTCACTCTGTCACCCATGCTGGAGTGCAGTAGTGTGACCTTGGCTCATTGCAACCTCTGCCTCCTAGGTTCAAGCAATTATCATGTCTCAACCTCCTGAGTAGCTGGGATTACAGGTATATGCCACACATCTGTCTAATTTTGTTGTGTTTTTAGTAGAGACAGGGTTTCGTCATGTTGGACAGCCTGGTCTTGAACTCTTGACCTCAAATGATCCACCTAACTAGGCCTCCTGAAGTGCTGGGAATTACATACAGATTGAGCCTCTGTGTCTGGCCAGAAGTGACATAATTTTCACCTGATTTGTGCTCTCATATAATCTTGATCCTGGAGCATCAATTTGTAGATACGTAGTGTTACATTTTCTTTATTTGATGTAGATGACTGGTAGTAGTAGTCTGTTCTCATGCTGCTATAAATAAATACCTGAGACTCAGTAATTTATAAGGGAAATTGTCTCACAGTTCTTCATGACTGGAGAGACATCAGGAAACTTACAATCATGGAGGAAGGGGAAACAAACACGTCCTTCCTCACATAGCAGCAGGAAAGATGAAGTGCCAAGAGAAAGGTGGAAAAACTAAAACCATCAGATCTGTGATAACTCACTTATTATCAGGAAAGGAGCATGAGGGTAATCACCCCATGATTCAATTACCTTTCACCAGGTCCCTCCCATGACGTAGGGATTATGAGAACTACAATTCATGATGAGATTTTGGTGGGTACACAGTCAAACCATATTATTCCGTCCCTAGCCCCTCCCAGATCTCATGTCTTCACATTTCAAAACCAGCCATGCCCTTCCAGCAATCCCTCAAAGTCTTAACTCATTCCAGCATTCACTCAAAAGTCTAAGTTCAGAGTCTCTTCTGAGAAAAGCCAAGTCCTTTCTGCCTATGAACCTGTAAAATCAAAAGCAAGTTAGTTAGTTTGTACATGCACTGGGGGTACAGGCATTAGGTAAATACTCCTGTTCCAATTGGGAGAAATTGGCCAAAACAAAGAGGATATAGGCTCCATGCAAGTCTGAAATCTAATAGGGTAGTCATTAAACCTTAAAGTTTCAAAATGATATTCTTTGACTCCATTTCTCACATCCAAGTCATGCTAATGCAAGAGGTGTGTTCCCACAGCCTTGGAAAGCTCTGCCCCTGTGGCTTTGTAGGGTATAGCCCCCTGTCGCCACTACTTTCATGGTTGGTGCTGGCATTGTCTACGGTTTTTCCAGGTGCATGGTGCAAGCTGTTGGTGGATCTACTATTTTGGGGTCTGGAGGACAGCGGCCTTCTTCTCAAAGCTCCACTAGGCAGTGCCCCAGTGGGGACTGTTTGGGGACTCTGACCCTACATTTTCCTTCTGCATTCCCCTGGCTGAGGCCATGAGGTCTCCACACCTGCATCAAACTTCTGTCTGGACATTCAGATGTTTCCATACATCCGCTGAATTCTAGACAGAGGTTCCCAAACCTGGATGCTTATCTTCTGTGTACACATGCCAACACCGCATGAAAGTTGCCAAGGCTGGTTGGGGCTTGCACCCTCTGAAGCAACAGCCTGAGCTGTACCTTGACTCCTGTTTAACATTACTGGAGTGACTGGGACACAGTCTTGAGGCTGCACACAGCAGGGGGCCTTGGACCCCATCCAGGAAGTTATTTTTCCCTCCTAGGTCTCCAGACCTGTGATGGGAGAGACTGCCTTGATGGTCTCTGATATACCTTGGAGACATTTTCCCCATTGTCATGGTGATAAATATTTGGCTTTTTGTTATTTATGTAAATTTCTAAAGCCAGCTTAAATTTCTCCCTAGAAAATGGGGTTTTCTTTTCTATTGCATTGGCAAACTACAAATATTCCAAACTTTTGTGCTCTGCTTCCTCTTGAACACTTTGCCACTTAGAAATTTCTTCTTCCAGATATCCTAAATCATCTCTCTCAACTTGAAAGTTCCACAGATCTCTAGGTCAGGGGGAAAATGTTGCCAGTTTCTTTGTTAAAGCATAGCAAGAGTGGCTGTTACTCCAGTTCCTCATCTCTGCCTGAGACCGATTCAGCCTGGACCTCATTGTTCATATCACTATTAGTATTTGGTCAAAACTATTCAAGAAGTCTTTAGGAAGCTCCAAAGTTTCCCACATCTTCCTGTCTACTGAGCCCTCCAAATCTCTAGATTTCAAACTTTTCCAAATTTTCCTGTCTTCTTCTGAGTCCTCCAAACTGTTCTAACCTCTGCCTGTTACCCAGTTCCAAAGTCACTTCCAAATTTTTGGATGTCCTTATAACAGTACCCCACTCGACCAGTATGAGTTTATTTATTGTATTAGTCTGTTCCCACACTGCAATGAAGAAATACCTGAGATTGGGTAATTTATAAAGGAAAGAGGTTTAATTGGCTCATAGTTCTGCAGGGCTAGGGAAGCCTCAGGAAACTTACAATCATGGAAGAAGGGGAATGAAACACATCTTTCTTGTCATGGTGGCACAAAGAAGAAGAAGTGCTGAGCAAAAGACAGAAAAGCCCCTTATAAAACAATCGGATTTGATGAGAACTCACTCACTGTAATGGTAACAGCACGGGGGTTGCTGCCCCCATGATTCAATTATCTCCCACTAGGTCCCTCCCATGATATGTGGGGATTATGGGAACTACAATTCAAGATGACATTTGGATGGGAACACAGCCAAACCATATCAACTGGCAAGAATGTTAGGTTTTTTTTTTTTTTAAGTACATTGTTATATTTTGCAAAGTTTTAAAAAGTGAATTTGGATTTTAATTGTGGTATGTCATGATTTGTATTTCAAGTAATGTTATTTAAAATAATTGTATTTTAATTTAAGCCACTTTTGATACACCAACAACTACAATTCAGATTTCTATAACGAATCAACAATTCCAGCTTTAGTAATTAGCATGTGTAGAGTCACTGAAAATCAGTTTTGCCAATGATCTTCAAATTGCTGCTAAATGTTCACTTTATTTGAAGGCTAAGTCACCATTAAAGACCAATACAAATGAAATATCTCTCTGTGCCATCAGTTAAAATCCAAACTAATATGAAATATTTACAATAGTTTTTCTAATATTTTCAGTCTATTTTTAGATTATTTGAATCTAGAATGATGTATTTCCAGGTAATAGAGATAAATTATTTTGCTTTATCTTAATTAATTTGTAACCAGAGGTATAAACTCGTTCAAATATATTTACACAAACACATACACACACATGTACGCACATAAAAATTAGCAGTTACTCTGTACCTATATGTCTAATATGTTAAATGTTACCATATTTTTTAAAAAACTTTTAAAAATTCCACAGGAACACTTAAAAGTCTTCCTTTCCTAGCCCTCTGCATTCAGAAATATAAAAATAGTTTGAGTTTGATGTGTATCCTGCCTGCCCAATTTTTAATAATTTTTTAAGTATGTATGTAACTTTACATACCATTAATCAAGTAAATATTTTGTCTTTTTAAAAATGTTATGTAAGTTGAATAATTCTGTTTAAATTCCTTGTGACTTCATCCAATATTGTATATTTGAAATGTATCCATGTTTGTCAACCTAGTTTAAATTAAAGTATATTAGTATATAAATCGGGAATAATATTTTTTATCGCTACTCCTTTAGATAAACAGAAAATGCGTGGTCTTATTTAATCTGGAAATATAATTAATTCTGTTATTTTCTGAGGTAGTACTCAATGCATACTAGAGATAAGAAAAGTGAGACTTAAACCACTTAAGTAATTGGCCAACATGCAAGCTAGTGAGTGTTGAAGCCAAGATATTAACCATGTAGTGACACCGGATAACAAACACTTAATGACTAATTGCAATGTCCTCCTTTGCTGATAGTTTAGTAAATGAGGTTTGATAGTATTGAAGTAATGGGCATTGCTAGTTTATGGATTTCAGAGGAGTAAAGAGAGAGAATTGACAGATGAGTAGTAGGAGGAAAGCAAAATAGGCAATCAAAAATAAATTACAAATGCAATAACACACTGGATTCTTTTCTTATCCACAGCATTTATTTCCTGCTTGTTGACCTATCAGTTGAACACTCAACATGAAAATCTAAATTCAACTCACTTCAGCAAATACCCAGAGCTCTTATTATATGTCTCCTGGGAGTTGTGATACAGAATAATAAAAAGAACTCCCACTTTCTGAATTCACAGTTTAGCTGTGGAAACAGATAACTAAAATTAAACAGTTCAGAAGCTAGACAGAGCATGAACCATTTATAGGGTGTTATGGGTCATATAACTTAGTCTAAAGATTAGGAAAGGATTCCTAAAGCTCCTAAAGAAGAAAAATTAATATGGATTGTACAGGATAAGTAGAGATAAGCTAGATTACAAAGGTGGTAAGGATGTTTCCAGAAAGAGGAAGTATCATTAGCAAAGACAATCAAGTCTGCGAGCAAACACAGCACTTGGGGGACCACAGCCTCTTAAGTGCATGGTTATGGGTGAGTGGGAGAAGTGGGAAATGGTGCTCTTGAAGTCAATGAGGATAACGTGATGAAGGTTTTAGACATCCTATGAAAATCTTGAGATATTTTTCCGAACATAAAAGAGAACAGTGAAACATGTTTTATCTGTGATCAGACATTTGTGTTAAAAATATGGTTTTAATAGAAGCATGCACTTCTTTTTTAATTTTTTTATTGCATTTTAGGTTTTGGGGTACATGTGAAGAACATGCAAGATTGTTGCATAGGTACACACATGGCAGTGTGATTTGCTGCCTTTCTCCCCATCACCTATATCTGGCATTTCTCCCCATGCTTTCTCTCCCTAACTCCCCACC
>CAUYLG010037331.1:0-14118 GCA_963573385.1 Cacajao melanocephalus | reverse complement strand
GCTGTGGAGTTTGATTAGGTCCCATTTGTCTATTTTGGCTTTTGTTGCCAATGCTTTTGGTGTTTTGGTCATGAAGTCCTTGCCTATGCCTATGTCCCAGATGGTTTTCCCTAGATTTTCTTCTAGGATTTTTATGGTGTTAGGTTTTATGTTTAAGTCTTTAATCCATCTGGAGTTAATTTTAGTGTAAGGTGTCAGGAAGGGGTCCAGTTTCTGCTTTCTACACATGGCTAGCCAGTTTTCCCAACACCGTTTATTAAACAGGGACTCCTTTCCCCATTGCTTTTTTGTCAGGTTTGTCAAAGACCAGATGGTTGTAGATGTGTGGTGTTGCCTCCGAGGCCTCTGTTCTGTTCCATTGGTCTATATCTCTGTTTTGGTACCAGTACCATGCTGTTTTGATTACTGTAGCCTGAAGTGACATTTTAAACATCATTATTCAACTCATGGTGTTGAGAAGTAGTTTTGTTTTAATTGTAAAGCCACGGATTTCTTAATTTTTTAATGAAGGCATAGTAGATTTAAAAGATAGCTACCCAAACATTGTTACACTTCTTTTGCCATCTCTTTCCCCCAATTTTTAAAATATTGCCAGTTTTTAGCCTGTTTCATTGTAACTTCTATGGAGATTATGAAAGCTTAAATAAACCCCTAGTTTCTTTTAATTAATACAGCTATTTGTACCTATTTATGGGGTACGTATGTGGCATTTTGTTACATGCATAGACTGTATAATGATTAAGGGTGTTTGTGGTGTCCATCACCTTGAGAACGGATCATTTCTATGTGTTGGGATCATTTCTTTTAGCTATTCTGAAATAGACAAAACATTGTTGGCTGTAGTCATCCTACTCTGCTATTGAACATTACAACTTATTTTTTCTTATGGTATGTTTTTACCTATTACTAACCTGTTTTTATTTTTTTATTACCTAACCTACCCCAACTTTTTTTTTTTCTTTTGAGACACAGTCTCGCTCTGTCACCAGGCTGGAGTGCAGTGGTGCAATATTGGCTCACTGCAACCTCCACCTCCTGGGTTCAAGCAGTTCTCCTGCCTCAGCCTCCCAAGTAGCTGGGACTACAGGCATGTGCTGCCATGCCTGGTTAGTAGAGATGGGGTTTCACGATGTTGCCCAGGCTGGTCTTGAACTCCTGACTTCAGGTGATCCACCCGCCTCAGCCTTCCAAAAAGATTACAGGTATGAGCCACCACACCTGGCCCCAACTTCTATTCTATTCTCTTCCTTCACGAGATCAACTTTTTTAGCTCTCACATGAGTGAGAATATGCAATATTTGTCTTTAAACCCATGTTATCCATCCATGTTGCTGCAAATGACATGATTTCATTGTTTTTTTAATGGCGTAATAGTATTTCACTGCATCTATATATACTACATTTTCTTTATCCACTCATCCATTGGTGGACACTTAAGTTCATTCCATATCTTTGCTATTGTGAATAGTGCTGCAGTAAACATGGGAGATGGGCATGCAGGTGTCTCTTTGTTATACTTATTTCTTGTCTTTCGGGTAAATAGTAGTAGGATTGTTGGATCATATGATAGTTTTCTTCTTAGTTTTTTGAGAAATCTCTATATGGTTTTCCATAATGGCTGCACTAATTTACATTCCCACCAGCATTGTAAGCTCCTTTTTCTCCACATCGTTGCCAGCATCTGTTATGTTTTTTTAATAACAGCCATTTTAACTAGGTAAGATGATACCTCATTGTGGTTTTGATTTGCATTTCCCTGATCATTAATGATGCTGAGTGTTTTTTTCATATACCTGTTAGCCATTTGTATGTCTTCTGTTGAGATATGTCTATTCATCTCCTTTGCCCACTTTTTAATAGGATTATATGCTTGTTTACTGTTGTGTTGAGTTCCTCATTTTCTAGATATTTGTCCCTTGTTCAATGAATAGTTTGCAAATATTTTTTCCCATTCAACAGGCTGTCTCTTCACTCTATTGTTTCCTTTGCTGTGCAGAAGGTTTTTAGCTTAATTTAGTCCCACTTAACTATTTTTGTTTTTGATGCCTATACTTTTTAGGTCTTCGCTATAAAAGCTTTGCTTGGACCAATGTCCTGAAGTGATTACCTTTTCTTCTAGTAGTTTAAACTAGTTTTGGGTCTTCTATTTAAGTCTTTAATCTATCTTGAGTTTATTTTTATATATAGTGAGAGAGAGAGTTCCAATTTTTCTGCATGTAGAGATCAAGTTTCCCCAGCACCATTTATTGAAGAGGGTGTCCTTTCCCCATTATGTGTTTTTGACACCTTTGTCAAAACTCAGCTGGCTGTAACTATGTGGATTTATTTCTGGGTTCTCCATTCTATTACATTCATCTATTTTTATACCACTACAGTGCCGTTTTGGCTACTTTAGCCGCATTTTGAAGTCAGTTACTGTGATGTGTCCAGCTTTGTACTTTTTACCCAATATTGCTTTGGCTATTCTGGGCCTTTTTTGATTCCATATGAATTTTATTTTTATTTTATTTTTAGAGATGGAGTCTTGCTTTGTCTCCCAGGCTGGAATGCAGTGGCACAATTTTGGCTCCCTGAAACCTCCACCTCCTGAGTTGAAGCCATTCTTCTGCCTCAGCCTCCTGAGTAGCTGGGATTACAGGTGTGCACCACCAAGCCCAGCTAAGTTTTGTAGTTTTAGTAGAGATGGGATTTCACCATATTGGCCAGGCTGGTCTTGAACTCCTGACCTCAGGTGATCCACCCGCCTTGGCCTCCCAAAGTGCTGGGATTACAGGTGTGAGCCACTGTGCCCAGCCACAACTCATAACTTTTTATCATTGCACATAAACTCTTTCAGCCCGATTAATTTTTTTCCTGCATTTGGAAAAAGAATATACAGTTTATATGTGATAACATACATTGAAAAGTGGTCTCAAAATTTTATTTTTTTTTGAGACAGGGTCTCACTCTGTTGCCCAGGGTAGAGTGCAGTAGTGTGATCTTGGCTCACTGCAACCTCCGCTTCCCATGTTCAAGTGGTTCTCCCACCTCAGCTTGCCCAGTAGCTGGGACTACAGGTGCGTGCTACCTCGCCTGGCTAATTTTTGTTTGTTTAATAGAGACAAGGTTTCACCATGTTGGCCAGGCTGGTTTTGAACTCCTGACTGCAGGTGATCCGCCTGCCATGGCCTCCCAAAATGCCAGGATTACATGTGTGAGCCACCATGCCTGGCCCAGCTTTTAAGATACATTGAAAACTCAATGTAGTTTTAACTTTGAACTCAGTGTCTCTGAATAATGCTAACTCTTGAATGGGATTCAAAATTAATTTTACATATTATGCACATCAGTGAATCACATAATGATAACACTCTAGTATATTTTGTCTTGGATTTTACTACTGGGACAGAGGTCTAGTATGAGATTGCTGCTTTTCAGAAAAAGCCATTTTTTCTGTGTATAGTTACCATTCAAATAGCCTATGTCTCTTAGATTTGCATTAAGAACCTCATAGAGCTTTAAGGGAGAATTGGAGCAATTAGATGAATGAATTATATTTATTACTCTTTATAGGTTTGGCAGTTCTCTACCAGTGGACCAATCTTTTCATCCCCGTGTACCTCACCATCAGAGCAAAAAATATTTTTTGGTTCCCATGATTGCTTTATCTACTGTTGTAACATGAAAGGTCACCTGCAGTGGAAATTTGAAACTACTTCAAGGGTCTATGCAACACCGTTTGCTTTCCGTAACAATGGCAGCAATGAAATGTTGCTGGCAGCAGCATCTACTGATGGGAAAGTATGGATCTTGGAATCTCAGAGTGGACAATTGCAAAGTGTTTATGAACTTCCTGGAGAAGTCTTCTCTTCTCCTGTGGTCCTGGAATCAATGCTCATTATTGGGTGTAGAAATAATTATGTTTATTGTCTGGATTTATTGGGTGGAAATCAAAAATAATCAAATACGGTCCTTATTTATTTAACAAATGTGAGCTGTTTGTTTGAAAATATTTTACGATGATAGTGCATGTGGGTAGACTTGTTTTATATTAAAGATTTTATTTTGGCTAAGAAACAAATTTGTCTACTACACTTGATTGGAGAACAGTGTTTTACTTCCTGTAGGAACAACAGAAGCTTTTACAAGGAGTCAGAGAACAAAACACATCAATATATTTAGTTTTGGTAGGACTGTTCGTTTAATTATGTGTGATGGTTAACTTTATGTGTCAGCTTGACTAGGTATAAGGGATGTCCCGATAGCTGGTAAAACATTATTTCTGGGTGTGTCTGTGAGGCTGTTTCTGGAAAAGAAAGATTAGCATGTAAATTTGAATCAGTAGACTGAGTAAAGAAGACCCTCCTTCACCAGTGTGCCAATGTGGGTGGCATCGTTCAGTTTGATGAGGGCCTGAATAGAACGAAAAGGTAGAAGAGGGGCAGATGTTCTCTTCTTCCTGAGATGTATCCATCTGCTCCTGCCCTTAGACATCAGAGCTCCTGGTTCTGAAGCCTTTGGACCACTTTCTTGGGTCTCCAGCCTACAAATGGCAGATGGTGGTACTTCTCAGCCTCTATGATAATCACTTCTTAAGCCAATTTCCATAATACATCATCCCTCCTAATCACTATGTTTCTATGGAGAACCCTAATACATTAGGCTAATTTTATGTTTTTTTTTTTCTTTAAAAAAACAAGATCCCTGAGGGGAAAAAAATGGATCAGAATGTACTTAGTGGGTTAAAAACAGTCTTTATATGTCATTACATGAATTTGCCATTCATGGCAAAAGGTAGGATCTAGTTGTCAAATTACATTCCTTATTTAATATTTTTAAATGAAGTACTAATGTGGAATAAAATACACGTATACCCCACACACACACAGTATAATTTCTGTTTATATGTGGTGATTTCAGGGATTCATTGCTCCTAGTGCCCTTTCCTTAAAATTTTGATCTTTTGCTCATCATGGAATGGGTTTGATGTTTATTTTGCATTAATTTTGATTTTTAAAAAATACTGCATTAAAATAAATATTATTTCTCTCGATCACTGGGTTTTCTGGAAGCCAAGGCAAGTGCTCACATGCCTGACTCACTTTTCATTTTACCAGGGTCTGCCCTGTGAGTCAGTATGTCTGGTGCGTGCTCCTAAGCTGCAATTCTCATGTGTTCTCAGTTGCTGCTGCTGCTGCTGCATGAAATCCTTTTGTCTGAGACCCAGACCATTCAACTCCAATTTAGGATTGAGACAAACATTTTATTTGCCCCTGTTCATTATTATTATTTTTCTCTAAAAATATCTAGCAAAAAATAATAAATAAATCACCTTCAAGATGTTCTTGTTCAACAAAACCTATGTAAATACTGTTTTGTAGATGGTCATCAAAATCAAATTCCAGCAGTGCTGACGATCTCGTGGGTATTTTTTATTGAAAGATCTTTTCCCTTCAATAATGGACATTTTACATTAAACTTTATACAACTGAAATATCCAAATTATATTAAAATCACACTAAGGTATTTTCATTAAGTAAGTCTCAACTTTACTGTCAGTAAAAATATTGTAAGACACTGGTAACTAATGTTTCTGCTTTAAAATAAGCAATTAAACTAAACGTCACAAGAAGAGACAATACATACTATACATTTGCAGATAACTGGCTAAATGATAATTTAATAGTAATTAATAATGTTTGTGTAAGAAACAATTGCACTTGAAAAATTTAAAAAGTAAACAAAAAATCCTCTAGTTCTATATATAAGAAGTCTATGAACAGAAGTTAATCATCTATAACCTTGCCAGGAGAAGTGTATGTTTGTTTAAAAAAAAAACAAAAAACCTTGCATTTAACATACTAATCATTTAAAAAAAAAAAGTCTTTAACTTTTTATATGTTTTTACAGAATTTCCCCATAGTTTGTTGCTCAGAAGACTGCAACACAACTAAAGCAAAATAACACTTCCTTGGTATTTAGTGCAAATTTGGGGTGATTTTGAAATGAAATGTTAAACATGTACTCTTTAGAAGCTGTTAGAAGTAAGTACTGTGCCCTTTAGTATACTCTTCTTTTAAAGACTTCTTTGGTGGGAAAATTTTAACTGAGGTATTTCGCCTACTTTGTATGGGCACAGTGATATCTGAGCCAATACAAAGCTGACACATCTACCATTCTTTGTTACTGATCTTACTTCACCTGTTCCCTGCCATTATTGGGATAATGTCCAAAGCTGACAGGATGAAAGAAAAAGTCAATTCAGAAGAATTACTATAGCATTATCATTCCAGGGCTCTAGGTGGAAGGATTCCCATTAAAAAGTGTTATATTAGTGAGGAAATCATTGGAACTAACAAATGCCTACATATAAGACTTACTTAGAAATGAACATTAGTGTGGAAGACGTGCAGTGAAATAGTAATTGCCTGCCATAGCAATAAAAAAAAGTTACATTGATTTTTAACAGTCTGAAGGTCCAGTATATGTAATATTAAATCCAACTTGCAAGAGTACAACTATCCACTTGACCACACATGCCAGCTGCTACAGTGAGGCTGAGCCATCGTTTCTAGAAAGAAAATAGTTTCTATACAGTAAGTAACTTTGCTGTCATCCTTTATTTAAGGTACATGGTAGAAAAACAGCATACTGCATATTGAGCGAGCATAAAACGAAGTAATGATTAATGGATACTAATAAAGCATGTTTTTGTAGGAGAGGAAAAAGGATGTAATTTTCTCCTCTGCACAGAGCAAAGGATTTGTACCTGTATTTTGGAGTAAGAATCTAAGAAAAGGGGAATATGCCAACACTATGAAATACAAGGTTAGCACCAGCAATATGTGAGTTTGCCGGTATGTCTGTTTCATGTAAAGTAAATTTAGGGAACTAAAAGTGAATATATGTGGCTTTTAAACTGCCAAGTCCATTCTTTGAATGTACATGTGTATGATAAAAAGGCCACTTAAAACTCTGATGTTTTTTAAAGGTAGCAAGGTGAATGCTCAAAATTAGAAATGCCGCTGGACATTTGACTCTGAATATGAATTACTCAACTATAGAAAAGAAAAGACCTTCCTTCTGCAGGAAGTCCTTATTACAGAGGCTCCAAATCTTGGCTTTCTGTTAATTTTCCCTGATGACCAAAGGGAATTTTCAAACATGTAATGCCAATAACCTGTTGTTTCTTCTAATAAATGGCTGGCTTGGGGCGTTATATTTTTCCTATCTCACTGTTGCTTTTTGAGTGAATGACCCTCCCCTTCAAAAAGTCTGAAAAAGTAGATTACATTAGGATCAGTGTTTCCCAAAGTTCTTAATCTTTGGGATCTATCGGAATTTATCTGAAGAGATTTTGCCAGAATACATATTCCTGGCCCAGTCCCCACAGGCTCTGATTCAGTAGGCCTCGGAGGGAGCCTATACATTGTAAGAACCACTGCCCTACATGGAGATTCCTAGAGACAGAAAGCGAACTTGAAGCTCTTATCTAGAATTTCCTTTCTTCACTACATTAAATTAAAATGTTTTCTAGGAGCCAACTGGGCCAAATGCTTCACATGTCCTTAAGGAGGGTATTGGAATAATGGGGCCTCACACTGTGAATCCACAGTGCGGTAACAGTGTGAATGGATGTGCCTTCTGTGTTACAGCTTCAGAGTAGGGAAGACTCATGAAAACTAACATGGGCACAGTTGGGAGCCAGAATGTTCCTTGTGATTCCCAGTTACTGCATTCAGGAGAACGGGCATTCTTGCTTTTAGCTATATATGATCCTTTCACCATTACTGCAGAAAGAATAAACATGCCCAAACATAGGGTAGAGTAAATGTTTTGGACAAAGAAAATTAGTGCGTAAAATCAAAAAAACCATTACAAAAGGTTGGCAAAAGTACATGTTCTGAATGGTGTGTGGGTGAGTGTGTGTGCAAGGCCATGGAATGGGCATGGCAGGCTCTCATGAGGAGTTCTTAGCTTAGAGATTTTGCTTCATGTGGTCCTGTGGACGGAATTTTCTCTTGAGAACTAGGAGGAGCTCAAGGCACCAGGACCTAGGGTTGTGCAAATCCACTCTTTACAATGAACACCACCAGTTCAGTTTCTCGACATTATTTTAGAGCCTATAAAACATGCTTCTTTTCCCTAGCTTGATTTCGTTACCTCATATAAAAAATAAATTAAAAAAAGGGCAAGAGAGGAGCCAATAACTGGCAGTAGGGATGGGTGAGAGTCACTCTTTACTTAATGATCTGTGGGCAGTCGCTCCAAGCCTTTGCTTTCCTTTTGGCCAGAGCAAGCCAGGCTGGTTCTGTTGACACAGGGGCAGCATCCGGGGTGGAGAACCTCTTGGTGACTTCTTTCACCAGCGGTGCTGGGGGAGCCGAATCAGAGATCTCCACTGGGTTTTGTTGTGAAGAAAAAGGAAAAGAGTAAGTTCAGAGCCACATTATGAACTTTTTTAAATTAACAAATTGTATTTGTCCTGGACAACATTATGTTTTGAAATACATATACACTGTGAAATGGTTAAATCTAGCTAACTAAAATATACAAAACCTCACAGTTATCATTTTTGCAGTGAGAGCATTTAAAATCTACTCTCTTAGGTCTTTTGAACTTACTTATTCCTCTTATTTAACTGAAGTTTTGTATCCTCTGATGAACATCTCTCCAACACCCCCTACCCCAGCCATATTTTGATTTATCAGAAGTGTGAGACTAAAAAAAGAAAACCCAGTGAAACGCAGAAAGGCAAGTTCCTGGACCTCCTCAGTGAGGAGAATGAAGGAAAGCAAGCTATGTGGTTATAACTCTTGCACGTGGAATTACCACAACCAATATGTAGTCAGTCAGTTCTAATTTCAAAGAATTTCCAGAAGCCTAATCTGTATACAGAAGCTATTGCATGATAAACAAACAGTCAATTCCACGAAGAAAAATATCAACCAGGTGGTCTGGATCTATCAAGCTGGTAAGGTTAATAGCTACCTTCCTGGCTGGGCACGGTGGTGGCTCATGCATGTAATCCCAGTACTTTGGGAGGTCAAGGTGGGAGGATCACTTGAGGTCAGGAGTTTGAGACCAGCCTGGCCAACATGGTGAAACCCCATCTCTACTAAAAATAAAAAAGTAGCCAGGCTTGGTGGCAGGTACCTGTAACCCCAGCTACTCGGGAGGCTGAGGCAGGAGAATCACTTGAACCCTGGAGGCAGAGGTTGCAGTGAACTGAGGTCACGCCTCTGCACTCCAGCCTGGCTGACAGAGATAGACTCCACTTCAAAAAAAAAAAACTACCTTCCCCACAAAAGCATCCACTGGGTACCTCTACCACTGAGTCTCACATATGCTGCCAGCTCCCATAACTTTCATTCTTGTCTCACAATTCCTTTGCACTATATCACTTTCTTTATTAGAGCGTATAGGCTTTTTAACGTGAGAAGGTACTTGTCTTATCTTTGGGTCATATTTAGCGTCTATGGCAACGGCTTACACATATGCTTCTAGAACTCAGGACATACTGAGAAGACAATACTTCAGAACAAAAACTTGCTTTATTAAGCTGGAGCCACTCCGAGTTGCATTAACCCTTTAGTACTTCTGAGAAATCAGGCAGAGAAAGATGTGACCTCTATGATTTTGGGACTTTCACTGTATTCTGAAAGAAATTCATTCTCTCCCTCTTTCTCTCTCTGGTTCTAAAAGGCAGAACTCTTAATTCCTATGAGTAAAATCAAATGACACAATGCCTATGAGGTTCTTAAGAAATTACACAGTATTCTAAAGTGGTTTTCAAATATAAAGTTTTGAGCCAGGCACGGTGGCTCATGCCTGTAATCCTAGCACTTTGGGAGGCTAAGGTGAGCAGATCACTTGAGGTCAGGAGTTCCAGATCAGCCTGGCCAACATGGTGAAACCTTGTCTCTGCTAAAAATACAAAAATTAGCTGGGTGTGGTGGTGTGTGCCTGTAATCCTAGCCACTTGGGAGGTTGAGGCAGAAGAATTGCTTGAACCCAGGAGGTGGAGGCTGCAGTGAGCCAAGATGGCACCACGGCACTCCAGCCTGGGCAAGAGTGAGATTCTGTCCCAAAAAAACAAACAAAACAAAAAAACAAATATAAAGCTTCCCCCCTTCACCAGTAGTAAATATATCTTTTTTTTTTTTTTTTGAGACGGAGTCTTGCTCTGTTGCCCAGGCTGGAGTGTAGTGGTACAATCTCAGCTCACTGCAACCTCCACCTCCCGGGTTCACGCGATTCTGTCTCAGCCTCCCAAGTAGCTGGGATTACAGGCGTGAGCCACTGTGCCTGGCTAATTTTTGTATTTTTTTTTTAGTATAGACGGGGTTTCACCATGTTTGGCCAGGCTGGTCTTGAACTGCTGACCTTGTGATCCACCTGCCTCAGCCTCCCAAAGTGCTGGGATTACAGGCATGAGCCACCGCACCCAGCCAGTAAATATATCTTTAATAGTAAGACCTCTTAATATTTCCTGACCTCAGATAGCCAAGGCATAGAAAAGCCTGGGTCTAGAGATTAGATGCCCTTTGAGGAATAGGGTAGCCTAGGGAGAAAAATAGATGCCCTATTAACCCGTGGGAGGGAGCTTGTTCAGAGTTATCCGTCCTCCAAGTGATTGGTAATAAGGAGATAGTTGGATACTATCAGATCATTTTACTTTTTAACCCAATAAAGAATATTTTCTAAATGTGTACATCTCTTACATGTTATGAACATATAAAAACTGCTGTTGTTAATTAACATCAAGGACGCTGTGCTGAGAAACCTTACTCTGTAAAGCCACAGACTATCAGAAACCTGCTGTGTGAAATCGTATCAGTGAGAAGAGACTATCTCACTTTTGCCTGGAGCATCTGAGCCGCATGTCACCATGACACAGAGATGCAGTTTCCATTCCCAACCTGGATGTGGAGCTCCGGGTGGCAGTTTCAGATACAACATTTTACACATTTATCTTTTCTGTTTTTGAGATACTCTGTCACTCAGGCTGGAGTGCAGTGGCATGATCTCTGCTCACTGCAACCTCCACTTCCTGGGCTCAAGCAGTCCTCCCACCTCATTCTGCCAAGTAGGTGGGACTACAGGTGTGCACCACCACACCTGGCTAATTTTTGTATTTTTAGCAGACATGGGGTTTTACCATGTTGCCCAGGCTGGTCTTCAACTCCTGGACTCAAGCAATCCGCCTGCCTTGGCCTCCCAAAGTGGTGGGATTACAGGCGTGAGCCACCACACCTGGCCCATATTGATCTTTCTTTCCTGTATTACATATAGAGAGAGATATACATATATAATCATATATATTTTGGGGGTGCATGTGGTATTTCGATACATGTAAATAATGTGTAATTATTGTCAATCAGGGTAAGTGGGATATCCATGACCTCAAACATTTCACACATTTATCTTAACTTTGTCGTTTTAAAGGAAAGAGGACCCTGAGCACACTTTTCAGCTCAGTCTTGGTATTATCTCCTTTATGTTTATGTACACCGTGACTTTGCTTTGAGCTTATTAAAATGCTACTCCATTTAAATTTTACCTAAACTTCACCCTTTACCCCAAGTCCTACTATAATTTTGTCTCCTCCCTTGTTTAGAAGGTTATTCTGTAAGTTAATAAACCCAACTTTGTCAGAATATAGGCAGTGGGTGCTGGAGATGCTCATACTGCTGTGCTAAATGTTCACAAAGGTAGTGAGCCAGCTGACATCACATTGGTATAATAGCTTTGAACTGGCCATGGTGGGAGTATTTACACTATGAGAAACTGAAGATCCTCCAAACAGAAGTCTCTCTATCCCCCGAAGAGCTAACTGTTAAGTATTCACCAACTCACCACTGATAGTGGGTGAGTTCCTGGTGGTCTTTATCAGATAAGCTTAATCAGTGTCAACATTTATGAATGAGGTTATGAGACGGCCTGTGCTTTGAAATGCCTGAGGTGCTCTGCCAGTCATTATAACTGTAGGATAGAAAGCACGCTCTGCAAAGAGAAACCTGGAACTACAGTTGAAAAGCAATGGACCTGATCTCTACCTGTCACAGATGTAGGAAGCGTGTTGGCCTTTTTTAGCTGTTCTCTGCGCTCAAGCCTGGACGCTGCAGTCTCGGGCCTCTTCTCTTCCGGTGGAGCAGACTTGTGTAGGGAACTCGCTCTGCTGACACTGCTGCTTCCAGGCTGCGGGCTGACACTGACCTGCGTGCACAAAGACAGTCATGGAAAGCATATTTTCAACCTAAGACATGAAAGACTGACCTTGCAGGCCTTCGGGGCTTCTGCCTGCCAGCCCCTGACCTCTCTTCCCAACGGTTGGCTGGATTACACTTACGAGCCATGTACGTTCAACCCCTGCTCCCAGTGAGGGAGCAACTGAGAGCCAGTGTGCCTAACAGGGGAAGTTACTTTCCCAGAAGAGCCCCATCAAACTGACTATAACATCAGGCCACAGACAAGGCTCCTGGTTTCCTTACGAAATGTTTGTGTTTCTCATATAACTGTTGTACATCACTGCTGTAAGCACATCATGGATTACGGCAAATCAGGTTAACCTAAGAGCATAAAGAAACCAAACCCAATTTCACACTGAAAACGCTTCCCTGGTTTAATGGTGGTGAGTTTATTTACTGCTCAGCCTTCTCCAAGTATTTTCTACCACCCCAGCTAGCCTTTTGTTTTGTATCCTTGTGACTGAAAAGAGAGCCAAGCTCAGGAAGGCAGAAATCACAGCAGAAGCCCAGGCTACTCACATTGTCTTTGGAGAACTTTTCTGCCTGTTTGGCCTCTCTGGCTTGCTTCCTCTCCTCCCGCGTTGCCTGCTGCTCCCGAAACCCCTTTTGCTTTTGCAGTGCTAACGTTATCCACAGCGGCTGTGCAGTTTCCACTTTCTCTGTAAGTTTGGAGCCATCTAAAGAGTGCCTGCTCTGAAGCATCGGCTTTTCTGTGTGGAAAAAGACAAAGGCTGGTTTGCAGTGAACTTAATTGCTGACTTATCTCAGTTCCGCAACCCCTAAAACTTGTGACATATTAATAAGCCTATGGCATATTCAGCTGGCTCCTTTCTAGCACAAGCTCTGCGCTGACACCTGAGCGGCTCCACTAGGTGGGAAGGTAACATGTTTCATCACTAGAAAAGCAAAGGCATTTGTCTTCCTTAGAAATGAAAGAAGTTTCTCTGTTAGAAAAAACTAAAATAAATCTCCAGGGTCATAAAAGCTCAGGCCTCTAGGAGATCCAGATAGGTATTTGGTTCATTGTTGTTCTTTTTTTTTTTTTTTTTTTTGAAAGAAAGAAAAAGAGAGGAAAGAAAGTGAGAGTGAAAGAAAGAAAAAAAAAAAAGACTGTACGAGAGAAAGAAAGAGGAAGGAAAAGAGGGAGAGAGAACAGGATTCTTGTTCTACTGCCCAGGCTAGACTGCAGTCTAAAAATGGGTATTAAAAACCTCTATTATGCCAATAATTGTGTTTAACAATGGAGACAGGAAGGAATAAGAGATGAAAATAACAAACACGCAGCCAACCAATATTTTATTTAAACCTGTGAGATGCTATGCAATTGCTGAGGAGTGATTTATTTCCAATTATGCGGTCACTTTTAAAACAGGTGTAATATGATACTGAGAAAAATGTACTGGAGACCTGGGATGAAGAATTCTATAGATATTCACTAAGTTTACTTATTCCAAGTCTAAATTCAAATCATAAATGTCCCTATTAATTTTCTATCTCGTTGATCCGTCGAATATTAACAATGTGGTGTCAAGATCTCCTGCCATTATTGTGCGGGAGTCCAAATCTCATTATAAGTCATTTAGAACTCGTCTTATGCATCTGGGTGCTCCTATATTGGGTGCATGTATATTTATGATCATTAACTCCTGTTGTTGCATTGATTCTTTTACCATTATGTAATGTCCTTCTTTGTTCCTTTTAGTCTTTGTTACTGTTATTGTCTATTTTTTCGGAGACAAAAATTACAACTCCTGGTTTTTTTCTTTCTCTCCATTTGATTGGTGAATTTTCCTCCATCCCTTTGTTTTGAATCTTTGTGTGTCGATGCTTGTGAGATAAATCTGGATACAGCGTACTGATGGGTTTTGACTTTTTGTTCAATTTGCCT
>CAUYLG010037329.1:0-11828 GCA_963573385.1 Cacajao melanocephalus | reverse complement strand
TTAATTTCCTATCCATTGATTCCCCACTCTGCTCCTTGGCTATAAATTTCCATTTACCCATGCTGTATTCAGAATTGAGTCCAGTTCTATACTGGGATTTCTTTTCTCCTATTGCATTAGCTCCTGAGTAAAATATATTTTTACTGTCGGACATGGTGGTGTGCACTGGTAGTACCAGCCACTTGGGAGGCTGAAGCGGGAAGAATCACCCAGGAGTTAAAGACCAGCCTTGGGAACATAGTGGTAGCCTATCTCTAAGCAATTTTTAAAAATATATATTTTATGGCTTGGATGGCTGTCCAGCTTTGGTTTTCTTTGACAGCCACTCTGTCCAGCCCTCCCCTGGGAGGGGTGAGGAGCACACATAGGCACTGGCCACTCCATCAAAGGCTTACGCTTCAGGGCTCCCCACCTCTCAGATTCTTGTGGGTGCTTAAGAGATCAAAATCAGCCAGTCCCCTGGACAGCCCAGGGAGCGTTTATCAATGGCACGCTGTCATTCAGGGTGACGGGTCTTTTCTTCCTATTTTCTCATCAGGCCTTGTAAAAAGGCTTCAGTCAGCTGCATTCTCATTTCAAAGATCAGAAAAAGAAACTGCATTCTAGGCACTCTCCCTTTAATTCTCTTAGAAATTTGTAAGAGAAACCTACAGGTGGAATAAATAGTAACGGCAACTCGATACCCAGTGTCTGGAGCAAACATCCTGGGTCCAACTTGTGATTCAGACCCTGACCCATTTGGGAACAACAGAACCTATCTCCTGGAAGGATGCAATGAGGCAGTGTGTACAGGCATAAGGAGTGCCAGGCACAGATGTGAGCTGTGCTGTTATTACTGCACGCTTATTCCTAACCAGCTCTGAAGGTGCATGTGTGTAAATGTCTATGTGTGTGAATGTGTGTTGTGGGTCCTTCTGAAGCTTTAATTGGTTTACACCATGGGGAGAGAAAAAAGAGATTTGGTTTCCAACTACCCTGCTCTAAGGACAGGGACTGTCTGCAGCCCAGCTGAGAGGCTTAGAGATTGGGGTCCGCCTGTCCTTCAGTCTGGGTCCTGGTTGCTGGGTCCCAGGAGAAATGATGGTTCTGGGGCAGTGCCTGAATTGAGCTCACTTTTCCTCAGGAGGCTGATACCTCTCCCTGGGAATGCAGCCTGGCCTGAGGGATTTTCTTGGTGATGTTTTGTTTGCCAGGAGAGAACCACCCTCACAATGGGTCAGCACATTTTCTGACTCAGCCAGGCTTTCAGGAAGTTGTTATCTATACATGTAAGACATCCTGTGCTTTATAAAGCTCATCGTTCAATTTCCAGACAGCTGCGGTCCAGAAGTCCTCGGATTGAATCAGTCTTTCTCGCTTTGACTTCCACTCATCACTGGCCCTTTCAGTCCTGGGGGAGGCAAGATGAAGAGTGCTACATGACAGCTTTTTAAGGGTTTGAAGGTAGCGATTCAACTTCCCTCCAGGACTCCAACGCTCTACTCCAGCAGCCTTCTTGGCGTCTCTGCTGGGATGTCTAACAGATGTCTCAAGCTCATTGTGCCCAAACTGGGATCCTGGTCTTCCTCCCCAGACCTCTCAGCCCTTGGACTAAGAGTCTTCTCTTTCATTCTCACCCTACCTCATATCCACCAGGAGAGCAGCCTGGCTCCTTCTTCAGAGGATCTCACCTCCTTTCACCCCTTCATGTTTCCATCCTGCTCTGAGCCATGAACATATCTTACCTGGATTATTGCAATTACCTTCCGTATCAGTCAGGGTTACCCAGGGAAGCAGAACCAGTGGGATATATATAGATATATAAGTGGGGATTTATTATGGGAATTGGCTCACATCATTATGGAGGCCGAGAAGCCCCACCGTCTGCCATCGGCAAGCTGGAGAACCAGGAAAGCTGTTGGTGTAATTCAGTCCAAGGCCAGAGGCTTGAAACATAGAGGAGGGGGGGCCTGGTGTAAGTTGTGGAGTCTAAAGGCCTGCGAACCAGGAGTTCCAAGGTCTTAGGGCAGGAGAAGATGGATGTCCCAGACCAAGAAGAATGAGAAAAAATTGTCCCTTTCTCCATGTTTTCTTTCTAGCTGGGCCCTCAGTGGCTTGGACAATGCCTCACATTGGTGAGGGTGATCTTCTTTACCCACTCCGCCAGTTCCTATGCTAATCTCTTCCAGAAACTCTCACAGCCATACCCAGAAATAATGAGCCTCTCTTAGCTCGGTCAAATTAATACATAAAATCAACCACCACACCCCCTAACGGGTGTATTCTTCACAGAGTCGCTGGCTTTGAAGATGTGGATCGGACCGCTCACTTCCCTAGGATAGCTCCCCTCTCCCGGATGAAGTCAAAGCCCTTTCGGTGCCTGCAACGTCCTCCCGACTCTTCTCCCCCTGCCTCCCTTGGCTCCTGCCCTGCTGGTCCTGGTGCTCTTCCTAACATGGCAGGTGCTGGTCATGGCATTATTTCTGGTTAAGGCCCTTGCTCTCCCTGTGCCTGGGGCCTGTCCCCAGATCTCTGCCACAGTCCTGCTCCGTCTGTCACCCCCTTCCCCGGTGCCTCAGTGAGGTGTGCCCCACCACCCTGGGTCCTCCCCTGCCCGTTCCCAGCAGTTACCATCTCCCTTAACCTGCCATCCTTTTCCCTTTGTCCCAGAGCACCTCTCACTGTCTAACGTACCAAGTACCTTATTCATTTGTGGTGTGTGCTGTCTTGCTGGTCTCATTGCAAAGTAAGTTTCCTGGGAGCAGGGATCTTGTTTTGATTTAACGGTGTAGCCCAAGGGCCTAGGGCCCTCCCCAGCACACAGCAGTACAATATGTGTTGAGTGAATGTGTGAATACTGACCCCTCCCTTTCCTGTTCCTTCCACCCTTCCATGGATGGTGAGGTTTCTAGGGCCTTCTCCCCAGATGCACTGTTGTGGGCCGAGGACTCTCTACCTGCGTGGCCCAGAACAGACGCCGAGCCCAGGCCCAGACACATGGACACGGGCACACTTGCGATCATCCCTCACGGTGTGGTGCGTCTGAGAAGAGGGAGCTCTCCTGGCTCTCTGAGCATGTTTGGAGCACTCACTCCAAAAGGGGAAGGGGGCTCCGGCCCCTCCAACTGGGACGTTACATTTTCTTTGACTCATCCAAATAATTTTTCATTGACTGCCAGCCATTTCCTATTCCTCCCAGATTAGTCTTATCTGTATCCTTATCCAAACCACTGACACAAATGTCCAACCAGAAATCCCCGAGGATGCTGCGGCAGAAGCCCCTCATCCTGCCGATCTCCATCTGTCAGTCAGGAGAGGCTGTGGGGAAGGGAGGTAAGGTTCTGTGCCACCAAAGCTCTGGGTCCTCCACCCTCACAGCGAGCCCCAATGTGGGTATCATCACCCTCACTTCATAGGTGACGAAAATCAGCTTTCAGGGGAAACAGAAGAGTTTACAGTCTTCATTTACAAGTATGAAAAAAAGTAGTTTGAAAGAAAAAATTGGTTTCTACCTGAGCATCAAAAATAGTCCAAAGGTGAGAGGAAGAAAATCTTACCACAGACATTTTTGGTTGGAAAAAAAAAAAAAAGAAACACCAAGAAGTGGCCTGGCTATCACAACAAGACCCTGTCTCTACAGAAGCCTAAAAAATCAGCTGGGCATGGTGGTGTGCCCCTGTGATCCTAGCTTACTTGGAGGCTGAGGTGGGAGGATCACTTGAGCCCAGGAGGTCGAAGCTGTAGTGAGCTGAGATCAGCCACTGCGCTCCAGCCTGGGCAACAGAGTGAGACTCTGTCTCAAAAGAGCAAAACAAAACTAAACAAACCCAAGAAGGTTTGGATGGAAGCAGCTGTTTCTACAGGCTGCTGGCCGGGCCAAGCTTTTGAGGCCCCTCAGTCTCCACTCTCTAAGGCTCTTCCCAAACTGCTCCCTGAGACCATGCCCCTGGAATCCCTGAGGCCACTCCCCCTTTGCTCCCTGAGATCCCACTCCCTCAACTTCCTGAAGCCCCTCCTCTTTGGTTCCCTGACTCCCAACTCCCTCAAGGTGTCCTCCCATCTGTAAGGGTGGTCAGAGAGGTGTGGTCCCCCCGCCTCAGTCTCCAGGGAGCCCTGCTGCCTGTACCCTCTCCCAAGTGAAATGTTCTAGAGTTCTGCCCAGCATCAATATCACGCGACTGGGCTGTAATTCGCCACGCCTGACTTTTCTTCTCCTTTTATCTAAATTAGGAAAAGGTTATTCTGTTTCCAGACTGGAGTACAGCCTCTCTTCTTCTCTATGCTTTAACTGTTTGTATAGTGCTTTGAGCTGCAAAATGCTTTCATGGACCCTATCTGATTTAGTCATCATGGCAGCCTTATGCAGTAAACGTGTCATCTCCATTTTCCAGATGACAGCACTAAGGTTCACAGAGATCAAATAACTCAACCAAGGTCAGGCAAGTCCTAAGTGGCTGGACTAGGATCTGGACCCAGGCCTGCCATTGCTGAGTGCAGTGTTCTTTCCCCAATGTCAACTGCTATGGGTGTTTTGGAGGAGAGCCGTTCTCAGGGGACTTAGGGGTCTCCCTCTGTGGACTGGCTTTGGCTCTCTCACAGACTCTTCCACAGGCTCTGGTTAAACAATAATTCTCCTTGATAAGTAGTGTAAAGAGGGGGAAAAGAAGGGAGGAGGGAGAAGTTGGGCTTCTGTCATTTGCTGAGCACTTACTATGTGCCTAGAACAGAAAAAGGTATTTTGCTTTGCTTTTTCCTTTAGAGATTGAACACAATCTGGCAAAGCATAGTTATCCTATTAACCAACTAAGAACTAGGGCAGTGAGCTGGTCTGAGGCCACAGCTACTTAGTGACGTATTTGGGATTTGATGTCTGTTTCATTCCAAAGTCTAAATACTGCAAAAGAGGAGATAAGCAACATACGTCTTCCTTCCAGTCTTTATAACTCAAGTTCTTAGGGATTCCTTCAAATATTTAAAAGTTTTTTTGTGAAAATTATTTAAAAGGACAAAGAAGTAATATTTAGAGTTTCTGCTTGCTAAAATGAAATTCACTGAGATGAAAAGACATCCGTGGTTAAAAGTTGACTGCACTAATTTTCAAGTCATATAAAGAACCTTTCAATTAACCTCTCTCAGTTACAATTATCAGCAACGAAGCAGGATCATTGATAATTGTTATAACAGATGCCATATTTCATTTCAGATCTCAGTAGAAGAGTATTTTTGGGGTGTGTGAAAAATACCTTTCTACCCATTGTGCTGAGATGCCAGCGTTTCAACACATATGAGTGTTCGCTTAGGCTGCCTCCCGGGGTGGTGGCCAGCTGGTGGCAGGAGAAATTGCACTGTCTTCTTGGCTGAGATCCCAAAAGTATATGATTTTTTTTTTTTTTGAGACAGAGTCTCACTCTGTCACCCAGGCTGGAGGGCAGTGGCACAATCTCCGCTCACTGCAGCCTCCTACTTCCAGGTTCAAGCAATTCTCCTGCCTTAGGCTCCCAAGTAGCTGGGACTACAGGCGCCCACCACCATGCCTGACTAATTTCTGTATTTTTAGTAGAGACAGGATTTCAACATATTATCCAGCCTGGTCTCAAACTTCTGACCTCAGGTGATCCTTCCCTGAGAAGTGCTCTTCTCCAAAACACATATGGCAGTTGACATTGGGGAAAGAACACTGCACTCAGCAATGGCAGACCTGGGTCCAGATCCTAGTCCAGCCACTTAGGATTTGCCTGACCTTGGTCGAGTTACTTGATTTCTCTGAACCTTAGTGCTGTCATCTGTAAAATGGAGAGGATAGTGTTTACAGCATAAGGCTGCCATCATGAATCCATCAAATAGGGTCCATGAAAGCCTCCCAAAGTGCTGCAATTACAGGTGCGAGCCACTGCCCCAGCCCAAAAAGTATATGATTCTGAACACGTTCCCCACTTCTGCCACGTATGTCCAGGCGATTAATAGATTGATCTAGAAGATCCATAGGTTTCTTTCTGAGACTAACTATCCCTTGTTCAATATCCTTGGGGCCAGTTGTGCTGTGGAATTTAGATCTATCGATTACATTGTAGATACTAAACAACCCCAGAGGGCTCTGGAGAAGCACCCTGTGGTGAGTCTTAGTATTTCTACAGCAAACATGTAAACTTTTACAATAAGTAGGATGAAGAAAAACTTGTAGTCCCACTTCCATTTAGGTTGGATTTTGCTCCCAGTGAAGTTCTGGAAGGTCAGGTTTTGTGGAAAAATAAGTCTGTCACAAACTTATCAGGAAGACTCAGTTCTCAGAGCTTTTTGTCTTTCAGAGCCTGCAGATAAGAGACTTTAATCCTGCAAGAACATTTCTTTGCAAGCCCTAGTGGTGGTAACATCTAGAATTTATTGAATGCCCTGCTCTTAATGAGAAATGCAATGCATTTAAAATGCTGTTTCTGTAGGAAAATAAAATCCACTTCATGGGGATCTATTTTGACATGGCTGTTTCTAGGAACACAGAGTGGCTAACAGGGAGGACAATAAGAATTATTTGAAATCGTGACAGTGTGGTCTTCAAGACATGGGACAATGGGGCCCAGTGAGGCTCCTGGCTCAGTACTTACAATGTCAGGGGGTAAACTGAGTCCAAGCCAAGAGAGTTTTCAACAATAACAGCTGAAAGAAAAATGTTTTCTGGTTAGTTACCCAGGAAGTTACAAAGAGGAAAACGTATTTCTTAATAATGCTAGAGGGCCAGGCACAGTGGTTCACGCCTGTAACCCCAGCACTTTGGGAGGCCAAGGTGGGCAGATCTCCTGAGGTCAGGAGTTCGAGACTAGCCTGGTCAACGTGGTGAAACCCTGTCTCTACTAAAAATACAAAAATTAGTCGGCATGGTGTGGGCGCCTGTAATCCCAGCTACTTGGGAGGCTGAGGCGAGAGAATCGCTTGAATCCGAGGGGCGGAGGTTGCAGTGAGCTGAGATAGTGCCATTGCACTCCAGCCTGGGCAACAAAAGCGAGACTCTGTCTCAAAAAAAAAAAATGCTGGAAAAAAGATATTTTTTCTAGAACATTTTCTGTAACATTTCTATATCAAAAACATTGGATAGAATTTAGTTTTATGGTACATATTTCTTCCTTAAACTTCCTTGGTCAGGAGCTTTCATTGAATGTCCAACAGCAAAACAAACCAAAGCAACCCTCACTTACACCGTGCCTCTTCTGCCACCCTCACCCCCATGCCCACCCAAAATGGCATCACCAATCTGTGTACCAAGGCTCCCTGGGCACTGCAGAGAACTCACAGGGATGCCACAGTATAGTTTGAATTTTTGAGAGAAACAGTGATACTCGACATCTGTTGGACGTTAACTAACTTTAGATGATGCTACATTCCCTTCCATTGTGGCATATTTTGCAAAGCTGGGATTTTGGCGGCTGTTGAGATAAAAAGCGAGCACCACCCCAAAATCAGGATGGAACAGGAAATGAGGGTGGCCATGTCCAGTTGATTCCAAGATTTGGGAAGCTGTGCAATGCCCAATGGGTACACACGGTTCATTAGTAAGTCATTGTGGGGAAGGAAATAAAAATATTTCCCTCCAAAATATTGAGAATTGTTAAGTTAAAGACTCTGAAAACGCAGGGGGAACACTCGGCTTCAGCCTCTGTTTGCTGGATGGCAGCACAAAAATCGTTCCGTATTGAAGACAGCATTTGCCTATCAGCCCAGAGAAGGCAGCAGCAGACACCAGAAGAATCTAGGAACAGATTTTGCTCTCTTCCCACACACTTTCCTGACTTTTAATAGACTGGAACTGCTCTTTTCTTTGTCTTGTCACTATGTAGTATTTATGGCTCTGTTTAAATACTATTTAAGCAAGGTCCCTAAGCCACTGCTTTGAGAGAGAAATACTTTTGAACAGAGGCTTCTCCTGTATGATAGGTATGGCAAGTATTCATACATTTCTGCATGTTTTTCTTTTGTTAATCTGACTTTGGTTTTCAGGAGAGTGTCTCCACTAAGAACCTAAAAAGGGAAATAAAATAAATTATGCTTTCTCCCCTGCAGTGGTTATTTAAGAAGGAAATAAAAGCATTGTTTTTCCTTCAATTTCTCTGTATTAAATTGTGACATAAATGGGACACAAGGATGAGACACAAATATTCATGAAATTATTTGGATATAACTATTCAATACATGGAACCTTTAGGGATTTCCTTTGGCCTGTGGGCACCATGAAAAATTCACTGAGACATTGGGGGTGCCCTGAATGGAGACAGTTTGGGAACCTCTGATATAGTTCCCTGAGTGCTCAGATGAAGAGGCTCGGAATCACCCTTGATTTCTCTCTCTCTTTTTTTTTTTTTTAATTTATTTATTTTACTTTAGGTGCATACTGTAGCTGGCATTTCTCCCCATGTTATCCCTCCCCACCCCCCACTGTCTCTCCCCTACCCCCCACCCCAACTGCCCCCAGTGTGTGATGCTCCTTTCCCTGAGTCCACATGTTCTCGTTGTTCAACACCCACCTATGAGTGAGAACATGTGGTGTTTGGCTTTCTGTTCTTGTGTCAGTTTGCTGAGAATGATGGTTTCCAGACTCATCCAAGTCCCTACAAAGGACACAAACTCATGGTTTTTTATGGCTGCGTAGTATGTCATGGTGTATATGTACCACATTTTCTTTGTCCAGTCTATCATTGATGGGCATTTGGGTTGGTTCCAGGTCCTTGCTATTGTACACAGGGCTGCAATGAACATATGTGTGCATGTGTCTTTATAGTAGAATGATTTATAGTTTTTTGGGTATATACCCAGTAATGGGATTGCTGGGTCAAATGGAATTTCTGTTTCTAGATCCTTGAGAAATTGCCACACTGTCTTCCACAATGGTTGAACTAATTTACACTCCCACCAACAGTGCAAAAGTGTTCCTGTTTCTCCACATCCTCTCCAGCATCTGTTGTCTCCAGATTTTTTAATGATCACCATTCTAACTGGTGTGAGATGATATCTCAGTGTGGTTTTGATTTGCATTTTTCTAATGATGAGTGATGATGAGCATTTTTTCATATGTTTGTTGGCTTCATATATGTCTTCTTTTGAAAAGTGCCTGTTCATATCCTTTGCCCACTTTTGAATGGGGTTTTTTTTTTCTTGTATGTCTTGTTTTAGTTCTTTGTAGATTCTGGATATTAGCCCTTTGTCAGATGGGTAGATTGCAAAAACTTTTTCCATTCTGTTGGTTCCCGATTCACTCTAATGATGGTTTCTTTTGCTGAACAGAAGCTCTGAATTTTAATTAGATCCCATTTGTCTATCTTGGCTTTTATTGCCATTGCTTTTGGTGTTTTAGTCATGAAGTCCTTGCCTATACCTATGTCCTGGATGGTTTTGCCTGTGTTTTCTTCTAGTGTTTTTATGGTGTTAGGTTTTATTTTTTGAATCTTTAATCTATCTGGAGTTAATTTTGGTGTAAGGTGACAGGTAGGGGTCCAGTTTCTGCTTTCTGCACATTGCTAGCCAGTTTTCCCAACACCATTTATTAGACAGGGAGTCCTTTCCCCATTGCTTGTTTTTGCCAGGTTTGTCAAAGATCAGATGGTTATAGATGTGTGGTGTTGCTTCTGAGGCCTCTGTTCTGTTCCATTGGTCTATGTCTCTGTTTTGATACCAGTACCATGCTGTTTTGATTACTGTAGCCTTGTAGTATAGTTTGAAGTCTGGCAGTGTGATGCCTCCGGCTTTGTTCTTTTTGCTTAGGATTGCCTTGGCTATGTGGGCTCTCTTGTGATTTCATATGAAGTTTAAAGTGGTTTTTTCCAGTTCTGTGAAGAAGGTAATTGGTAGCTTGATGGGGATAGTGTCGAATCTATAGATTACTTTGGGCAGTATGGCCATTTTCACAATATTAATTCTGCCTAACCATGAGCATGGAATGTTTTTCCATCTGTTTTTGTCCTCTCTTATTTCATTGAGCAGTGGTTTGTAGTTCTCCTTGAAGAGGTCCTTTACATCCTTTGTTATTTGTATTCCTAGGTATTTTATTCTCTTTGTAGCAATTGTGAATGGGAGTTCACTCTTGATTTGGCTCTCCTTAAGTCTGTTATTGGTATATAGGAATGCTTGTGATTTCTGCACATTGATTTTGTATCCTGAGACTTTGCTGAAGTTGCTTATCAGTTTGAGAAGATTTTGGGCTGAGATGATAGGGTCTTCTAGATATACAATCATGTCATCTGCAAATAGAGACAGTTTGACTTCCTCCTTTCCTAATTGGATACCCTATATTTCTTTTTCTTGCCTGATTGCTCTGGCTAGAACTTCCAATACTATGTTGAATAGGAGTGGTGAAAGAGGGCACCCTTGTCTAGTGCCTGATTTCGAAGGGAATTCTCCCAGCTTTCGCCCGTTCAGTATGATATTGGCTGTAGGTTTATCGTATATAGCTTTTATCATTTTATGATACGTTCCGTCAATACCTAGTTTATTGAGAGTTTTTAGCATGAAGGGCTGTTGAACTTTATCAAAGGCCTTCTCTGCATCTATTGAGAGAATCGTGTGGTTTTTGTCTTTGGTTCCGTTTATGTGATGGATTACATTTATGGATTTGCATATGTTGAACCAGCCTTGCATCCTCGGGATGAAGCCTACTTGATTGTGATGGATAAGTTTCTTGATGTGCTGTTGCAATCTGTTTGCCAGTATTTTATTGAAGATTTTTGCATTGATGTTCATCATGGATATTGGCCTGAAGTTTTCTTTTTTAATTGAGTCTTAGCCTGGTTTTGGTATCAGGATGATGTTGGTCTCATAAAATGAGTTAGGGAGGATTCCCTCCTTTTATATTGTTTGATACAGTTTCAGAAGGAATGGAACCAGCTCCTCTTTGTATGTCTGGTAGAATTCGGCTGTGAACCCGTCTAGACCTGGACTTTTTTTGGTTGGTAGGCTATTGATTGCTGCCTCTACTTCAGCCCTTGTTATTGGTCTATTCAGGGTTTCAACTTCCTCCTGGTTTAGTCTTGGTAGAGTACAAGTGTCTAGGAATTTATCCATTTCTTCCTGGTTTACTGGTTTATGAGAATAGAGCTGTTTATAGTAATCTCTGATGGTAGTTTGTATTTCTGTGGGATCTGTGGTGATATCCCCTTTATCACTTTTTATTGCATCTATTGGATTCTTCTCCCTTTTCTTTTTTATTAATCTGGCTAGTGGTCTGTCTATTTTGTTGATTTTTTCAAAAAACCAGCTCCCGGATTTATTGATTTTTTGAAAGGTTTTTTGTGTCTCTATCTCCTTCAGTTCTGCTCTGATCTTAGTTATTTCTTGTCTTCTGCTGGGTTTTGAGTTTTTTTGATCTTCCTCCTCTAGCTCTTTCAATCTGATGGAGTGTCGATTTTAGATCTTTCCTTGTTTCTCATGTGGGCATTTATTGTTATAAATTTCCCTCTCAGCACTGTTTTAAAGATGTCCCAGAGATTCTGGTAAGTTGTGTCTTTATTCTGGTTGGTTTCAAAGAACATCTTTATTTCTGCCTTCATTTCATTGTTTATCCAGTCAATGCTCAGAAGCAAGTTGTTTAGTCTCCAAGTGGTTGTGTGGGTTTGAGTGTATTTCTTGATCCTGAGTTCTAGTCTGATTGCACTGTGGTCTGATAGACTGTTTGTTCTGATTTCCATTCTTTTGCATTTGCTGAGGAGTGATTTGCTTCCAATGATGTGGTCAATTTTAGAGTAAGTGCAATGTGGTGCTGAAAAAAATGTATATTCTGTGGATTTGGGGTGGAGCATTCTGTATATGTCTATTAGGTCCACTGGTCCAGCTCTGCATTCAAGTCCTGGATATCCTTGTTAATTTTCTGTCTC